>JAVLUX010000065.1:5572500-5802500 GCA_032164185.1 Moxostoma hubbsi
CAGCCATTAGGGCTTGGCAAATATTCATACATGGGTGTGTAGAATGTGCTCTGTTGTGCCACCTAGAAGATGGACATGTTCAGGGGGCTTTGTACACATCCATTTTGAGTCACCAAACTTTGTACATATATAAATCTCATCAAGCCAGCCACCAGGTGGGAAAGGGCCCATGGTGCTTGTGCCCATCATCACTGCTTGCAGCTATATTTATTGTTATTATTATTATTATTTGTATTTTATTTTTAAAGCATTCACTGTTTATTTGTCATTCATCATGCTTGAAAACTCAAGAAACTTGACACTTGTTGTGTTTAGACTTGGGTGTGGTCAAGGAGCTCTACAGCATCTCCAAATGCAGGCAATGGTTGGGAGTTGCACAGATGTGCACAAAACTTGGTATGGTTACTGCTCTCATCATGTTAGACAAAGCTCATTTGGTTGTATTTGAGTCCGCCCAACAGGAAGTCATCCATGTTGGATGGAATGTGTGATTTTCACATTTTCCCATGGTGATTTGAAGGGCTTACGATGGCTGAACAAGTATGAAAGTTTACACATACATTTGTCTTAGGACAACTTTTGATTTGATATTGCAATTCAGCATAGATGTTCCTCATCGGTTCCACTGTGCCCACTAGTTTGTAAATGCTTATTACTTTTTTTCAAAACTCTTGAAACTTGGCACACCCGTCAAAGTTTGGCAAGATTTTAGAATTATTTTGTAATTTGTTTTGGGTGTGACCAGTGGACTCCATAGCACCATAACATTTTGAGTGAGTTTATCGCTGTGGTTGCCACAGATATTCACAAGTGTTAGTGAAGACATTGTTCTCACCATGACAGACATATTTCCCATTGGCTTGTATTAGCTCTGCCCAACAGGATGTCGGCCATTTTGGTTTGTTTGAAAAATGCATGCTCTGGAATTCGAAACACTCCTCCTAGGGATTTCATGTCAGAAAACATTAAACATCATAAAACATTAATTTCTTTGTATTAATTTCTTCTTTCTTTTTCTGTTTTTAACCCAAAAATTAAAAACTAAAAATGTGTGTTTTTCTTTATTGTTTTAACACTGATTAATAAAATAATGACCACTGTTGACCATTTACTTTTCTATTTAAAAAGGAATAGAGAGATTAAAAAAATTCCTTCAGTGTTTAAAAATGAGTTTGCGCCTTGAATATTTGATATGCACATGTGAGCGACACGGAAACACGCCCTCTTACCTGCTCAATTTGCCCCGTTGTCTGTAACCTACTGCCTTAATCCCATAAACTAGAATTAGAGTTGAGATCACTCTGAAAATGTGTCTCAATTCTAATTATATATTGTCCCGAACCACCACTAACTGTAAACTATGGATGCCATATGTATTAGAATCTGGGCTGCTTGGCACATCATGGTATTGTTGCGCGGTGTTGCCTCTAATGGACGACGCATGAGAGAACCACAAGCCACATTACTTGGTATGCTGACTGGGAGGTGGTATATTATATATTATTTTTATTTTTAATAACATTGTATGATTTTGTAGTTACTGTAGTACCACGTCCCATTGATAAATATAATTTAAAAAGCTGGTCACTTTGTATAAACCTCACAAGTAAATATGAGTTAACACAATTACAGCAGCACACATTATCAGCAATCTACGGCTTGCAGAAATGAACACTGTACTTATGGAGATAGGGTAACTAGATGTCCCAATAACAGGGACAGTCTTGTCCCATGTCCCAACAGATTTATTGTCAGGACGCCATTTGTCCGAACCTAAGCTAATCTAATTTTATGTCCACTCCAATCCATGTTCATGATGCCTATACATTAATTCATCATTCGCTTTTATTCAAAGCAACATAACTCTTTTTTACATTACATTTATCAATGGGACACGAATACAAAGGTACTACAAAATCATGCAATGTAAATAAAAATTATATATAATAGACCCACAACCATGGCTTGCGATCTCTCACACATTGTCCATTAGAGGCACCTCGCATCAACACAATGATGTGCCAAGCAGCAATATTCTAATACATAAGGCATGCGTAGTTTACAGTTAGTGGGGGTACGGGCCAATATTTAATGCAAATTTAAACAAATTTGCTGTGCGATCCAAACTTTAATTCTAGTTCATGGGATTAAGGCAGTAGGTTACAGATGACAGGGCAAGTTTTCCAATCAGATGAAAGGCACATTTCAGTGTCGCTCATGAGCATATCAAATATACAAGCTGTAAATAAAAAAAATTCAACAATGAAAGAAAATGAAAATTGAGCCATTTCCCCCTGTCTCTTTATTCATTTTAAATATAAAATGAAATAATCAACAGAAATAAAGAAGAATCCGCATTTTTCGTTTTTAATTTTTGGGTTTAAAAATTAAAAAAGAATGGACACAAAAGTGCACTGACCTTTTGGGAGACGTGAAATTATTCCAAGTTTTTTCGTAAGTGAACAAATACAGTATATAGCTGTGAAAAAGTTTTTTAGTTTAATTCTGATAGAAGCTGGCGCAACTTGTGTTGATGGTGTTTGTGTAATTGCATAGTCCTATATATATATTAGCTAATATTCCAAATATTTATTTGAAATTTCAGAGCAATGTTTGAAATCACGTTACGTGCCGTTCGCATGCTTGAATGCGTTTGTTGTTGCACTAAAATTGCATGCAGCCCCACAAAATAGCAAAACATATGTGTCTTGTGTCATTTTTGTTGACTTTACATGGCATCTAAAAACAGAAACAAGCTGTCAAAGACAACTATCTAGCACACGTTTACATTAAAATAATTTATAACTTGTGCAATAATAGTATATTTAGATGATTTTTTTTTGTACACTTGATCAATCAATGTTCCATTTTCAATGGTAGATTATTTGGTATACTGAACATAGCCTAGGTTTGCCATCAATGTAGATATTGCATGTGTTTTCAATTCATCATGGATCCAATCACGAAATAAAAATATATTATCTAACATATTGTTTTATGTATTGCAGAGTTTGGTAATATATTTTTTAAACAAAGATAAGCGATATTGTGGTGGCCTGTAAATAACAACTACGAATATATCAAGTTTGTTTAGTTATATTAGTTATAGACATATTATGCACTCTCTTTTAACATTGGGAATGGACAAAATATTGTAATCATTATTAGTTCTATATTATATGCCAAAACCACCATGTTTTTTGTGTCGAATTGAGTTTAATAGAGGGTTGTCTGTACTGTAAGCAAAACAATGTGGAGCCCTGTGAATGTGGAAACCTTCAATGCAAGTGGATTAAATTTATATGTTTGCAGGCAGCCATGTATTTGTTACAGCTATATAGCTATAATTATAGGATTAGATTGAAGCTGTTAAATCTAGAAAATGGCAGTGAGAACCCTGAACATTCTAAGGGAAATTGAAAAAGATTTGTTAGTGCTGTTATGTTGTGAAATATTATAAAGTTCTGTGGCATGGTGTTGATACATTTTGGAGGTTGTTTTTGCAAAAAATTGGTTTATCAGCCAAATCTTTAATGATCAACCCACTTAATGTCTTATCTCGACTTAAAGCAACATATGCCTGTCCAGCTGTAAAAATATTTTTTTAGTGATATAACTGCTTCATTGACAGTTAATCCTTGCACTTTGTGTGCAGTGCAAGCACATGCCAAAACCCACCCTTGCTGTTAATTCGCTCTTTCTCTAAAGTAATTGAAGTGGAATTCATGATGTTTCTATGTGGTGGTATACATTTTCTAGTGGTATTCCCAATTTCATATTTCATAGTTTGTATTAAGGGCCATGTCTGTTACAGTAACAGAGATACAATTTACAAGCCCACCAGCGATCTCAATATACTTAATTAACATGAATCGTGAACCTTTACTTAATAGAAATGTTTCCGGTAACAGGAATTAAATACTTTTGAAAAGTGTCCCTTTTTAAGCTGCATTTGTCCAGTTTGTTGAGTTTTCTCAAAATCCTGAGCCTCTGCACAAACGTGGTCTGGGCAATATGCAATTTTCTGTTTGATGTTATGCTCTTCCACTTGCATATTTGTTGGGAAAATTTGTAAAGTGAAAGTGACTTTTAAGAATATTTAAGTCATTAAGTGATAGTGGGACACTCCGTGTATGCAATCTATATTATATCAATATTTCTGCAAAAGCTGAGCCTTTTTGTCTAACGATGATTGTTAATTCTGACAGTGCAAATGTGCTGTTCCACAAATCCAATGAAGCATTTTGCAAATACAATGGTTTTTGTTGAGAATTTATTTGTTAGAAGACTATTTAAAAGAATAGTCACGAAAGTTAAGATTAATAAGTTAAAATGAATAAGTTAACATTTAATACACAACACTAAGATTAACAGTTCATGTTTCAGATACATATGTGGTTAAAAGCATTCTATGTGTAATTATGATTAGTGAATTGACTTCATTCCCCAAGATGCATTGAGCAATTGGGATTCACGTGAAGGTTTGTTTATGTTGGTGATTTGGCAACGGCCATCTGTTGAACGATTTGCTGAACAAGCACGCTGTATTTACTTTTGTTTCTTTTCATTAAACGTCTAAAACGAAGCAACGCCTCGCTTCGTTATTCCTAGTTGATAAACGATAAATGTATAACATTTTTGGTGCCGAAACCCGGGAAGCAGAAGACTATGAGTGACGAAGAGCGACAGGCCGGTGTGGAACAACTTGAAAGGTCAAAAAAAAAGCGTCGGACGATACGGAGTTCCACAACGAGACTGCTAAACCAGATCGACGTTGAATTGATAAAGGGAGACAAGGATGTCGACCGTGTGCGGGACATGTTAGCCGTGTTGTCAGCAAAGGAGGACAGTTTGCGCGAGCTGGACAGCATAGTGGAGAAACACACTTCGCTGGAGAACATGAGACTGTGAGTAACCCACGGCCTGCTCAGTCAAGTGATGATAGCGCAAACAAACCAACAGTGAGACTGCCTAAGCTACAAATTGATAAGTTCAGTGGAGATGTTAGTGTATGGCAGGAATTTTGGAGCCAGTATGAGATTGCTATTCATAGCAACAATGCACTTTGCAAAAAAGAAAAGTTTACCTACCTGAAAACTTACCTTACTGGAATGGCTGCAAAGGCAGTAGCAGGACTCACACTGACAGACAGTAACTATGATGCTGCAGTTGATATTCTCCAAAGCAGATTTGGAAGGAAAGATCTCATTGTAAATGCTCACATGTCAAAGCTTCTGAATCTCACTCCTGTAAAGAAAACATCTGATGTCAGTGCATTAAGGCTAAGTTATATGATGACTGTGAAATTCAAATCAGAAGCCTAGAGTCATTGGGAGTGGTATCAGACACCTATGGCGGTATGTTGTGCCCAATATTACTCCAGATGATGCCAGACGACATGGCTCTTGAATACAGCCGTCACAGAGGGGATGATGATGAGTGGAATGTGCCTAATGTGTTGAAGTTCCTGCAGAAAGAGGTTCAGAGCCGAGAGAGAGCTTTACAAATGATGAAATCATACAACCAGAGAGAAAACCAGTCTGCTAACAAAACGTGCAGCAAATCATATTCAGCCAGTGATGTGAAATTAAAGAAACCAAGCATGACATCTGCAGCTGCACTACACATTGCTGACCAGAAAATGCGAAACTGCCTGTTCTGTGATAGCACTGAACACAAATCTGAAAAATGTCCAGACCACCCGGTGTCAGCACACAAGGAAAAACTGAAGAAGCTTGGCAGGTGCTTTGTGTGTCTGGGGTCCAAACACATAGCCAGGTTTTGCAGGTCAAAGGGCATGTCATGTGCCACATGTGGAGGCAGGCATCATGCAGCCATTTGTGAGAAAAATGAGGCATCCCCACCTGCTGCAGCTGCCAACATTGATACTGTTATTTCGTCAGTAATTCCCCAAGCAGAGAGAGGCAACCCTGACATTGAACACTGTGCTGCTACAAACTGGCAAGGCATGGGTCGTAGGACCCACAAGCAGGAAGATGGTCCGCTGCTTGCTAGATGGAGGCAGTCAGGGGAGTTTTGTGCATGAGAATGTGGTGAAGGCGCTGCAGCTACCTGTTACTAGACAAGGGACACTTACTCTTCACACATTTGGCTCCTCTGCTCCAACAACGGTGAGTCGCAATATAGTGAAGCTCAGCTTGGAGAATGTATGGGATAATCAGCAGGGAATTGAAATCGAGGCAGTTGTCACCCCCAAAGTGTGCACAGCACTGATGAAAGTGCCTGGTGAACATATACAAAGGGAAATGAAAAGCAGAGGTCTTCAACTAACAGACTGTGCTGGAGATGATAAACCTGAACTTTCTGTGCTAATTGGCTCTGATTATTACTGGCAGATAGTATCAGGCAGAGTAGAGAGACTGACAAAGAGCCTAGTGGCCCTGGAGACCACTTTTGGATGGGCAGTGCAAGGCCCAGTAGCAGTGTCCAGCATGACAGAGACAACCTGCATGCATATTCAGCTCAGCGAGGATCCACAGATTGATAAACAGCTGCATGCATTCTGGGAGCTTGAGTCCCTGGGCATCACAAGTGAGAAGTCTGAGAGCCCAGAGGATGTAGAAGCGTTGCAGCGGTTCGAGGAAACCTCCATCTTCAAGGATGGGCGTTACCAAGTGGAGTTGCCATGGCGACAACATCATCCTCCACTTCAAGACAATTACCGCATCGCAAAAAAGAGACTTGAGAGTTTGAAAAGGATACTAAGCAAGGATGTCACACTCTACAGCAGATACAATGAAGTTGTGGAGGACTACTTAAAACAAGGAATGGCTGAGGATGTGACAAGGGAGCATGCATCATCACAAGGCAGTCAGACATATTACTTACCTCATCATGCGGTATTAAGAGAGGATAAGGCGACAACGAAACTGCGGGTTGTGTTTGATGCGTCCTCTCACGAAGATAAAAGTCCCTCACTAAATGACTGTCTCTTAACAGGTCCCAATCTGAATCCAGATCTGATGAGTATTTTGATCAAATTGAGACTGCATGAAATCGCATATATGGCAGATATTAAGAAAGCATTTTTGCAGATTTCACTCTCAGAAAGAGATCGGGACGCTGTAAGATTTCTGTGGTTCATAGGACCACCAACAAAGGAGAAGGACGTGACGCTGCGCATGCTCAGAATGACGAGAGTGGTGTTTGGAGCTTCATCAAGCCCATTCTTACTCGCAGCCACCATTAGGAAGCATTTAAGACAGTATGAGCTAGAACACCCACAAGTGGTAGAAGTCCTCAGCTCCTCACTCTACATCGATGATTTTATTTCAAGTGCAAGTGAGGTGACAGAGGCACATACAGTGACAACGACAGCCAGGAACATTATGTCTGCTGCAGGCATGGAGCTATGTAAATGGATGACAAACTCTCCTGAGCTCAAATAAAAATGGCAGAAAAGCTTGATGGATTGTGCTGTGCAACCAGAATCACACGGGTCTGTGCTGAAGGTGCTGGGTATGGTGTGGAGACCGGCCACTGATGATTTTGTGTTCGACCTCAGGGGGCTGCTTGATATTTTGAAAGAAAGAGAAAACACAAAACGAAGTGTTCTGCAGTCTTCTGCTCGCATTTTTGACCCTCTAGGATTCCTGACTCCCTTCACCATCAGGATTAAGTGCTTGTTCCAAGAGATGTGGGAGAGAGGGCTCAAGTGGGACGAGGAACTGCCACCTGATCTGACGAAGAAATGGCAACAGTGGTGCTCAGAGCTCCCTCAACTGCATCAGGTCTCAATCCCACGATGGTACCAAACACACATACCACAGCAGGACGGTCAAGACTTAAAGCTACATGTGTTCTGTGACTCGAGTGAAAGGGCGTATAGTGCAATTGCTTATCTTCAAGGAGAAACAAAGGAAGGAGAAGTGACCATAAGCCTGGTTGCATCCAAGTCCAGAGTGGCTCCACTCAAAAGGATGACACTGCCACGCCTGGAGCTAATGGGTGCTGTAATAGCAGCCAGGCTGGGGAACACCCTCATGAAAGCACTGCAGCTAGACAAGACACAACTCAGACTATGGACAGACTCAATGATAGTGCTGCATTGGATTTGTGGTTCTGCTCATAAGTGGAAGCAGTTTGTAGCAAATAGAGTCACAGAAATCCAGTCTCTAACTGACCCACAGTCATGGTCTCACTGCAAAGGGAAAATGAATCCAGCTGACCTCCCCACCAGAGGCCTAACTGTGCAGGACTTGAAGCAGAGCACATTGTGGTGGAATGGTCCTTGTGTTCTGATGTCACCTGATCAGTCAGAGAGCACTCAGGAAGATGTTCAGGAAGATGAGGTAAAGTCTGAACTCAGATCCAAATACCAGATTGCTGTACAGCTTGTTAAGCAAGACCAAGACTTCTTAAGCCCTGTTTTATGTCTGGAGAAGTACAGCAAACTAAAAACAGTGCTCCGGGTGACAGCCTGGATAAAGAGGTTTATCACCAACACCCGCTCAAGCACAAAAATCAGTGGTGAACTGACGGCAGAAGAGCTGAATGCAGCAGGAAAAAACTGGATAAAGGTGATTCAGAACCAGAGTTTCAGCTCTGAAATTGATCTGCTGAAACAGGGAAATGTCCCAACACTGACTCCAGAATCCGAGAGCTAAAACCATTTCTGGATGAAGATGAGCTGCTCAGTGTGGGAGGAAGGCTCCAGCATTCTGATCTCTCTTACAGAGAAAAGCACCCATGGATTTTGCCCAACAACCACCGATACACAGAAATGTTGGTGCAGTATGAACATGAGAAGATAATGCATGCGGGTGTACGAGACACTTTAGTGCAGACAAGAAAGAAATATTGGGTTTTGAGGGCACGACAGGTAGTGAAGAAGGTTGTGTCCAGATGTGTACTCTGCAAGAAATTCAATGCAAAGGCTGGGCAGCAGAGTACTGCGCCACTGCCAAGAGACAGAATAACAGAGTCTCCGCCATTTGAGATCACTGGTGTGGACTTCGCAGAGCCACTCTATGTGAAGACACAGAATGTCATGACAAAAGCGTATATAGCACTGTTCACTTGCGCTTTAACCAGAGCAGTGCACTTAGAGCTGGTCTCAGATATGTCCACAGAGAACTTCCTGCTAGCGTTGAAAAGATTCATCTCAAGAAGAGGATTATGCAAGGTGATTTATTCAGATAACGCCAAGACGTTCAAGAGAGCTGATCAAGATTTGAAGGAGCTCTGGAAAGGCCTTAAAGATCCTCAGCTACGGGAGTTCTTCACAGAGAAGGGCATCACCTGGCGGTTCATCGCTGAAAGAGCAGCCTGGTGGGGCGGATTCTGGGAGCGGCTGGTAAGGTCAGTCAAAATTATTCTCAGAAAAGTGCTAGGCAGAGCTAAACTCAACTTTGAAGAGACGTGCACCATTCTGACTGAAGCTGAAGCCATAATAAACTCGAGGCCGCTCACTTATGTGCACAATGACGTGGACGAGCCAGAGCCACTATCACCTGCTCACTTCTTGGTGGGCCAGAGACTGACCTGCTTGCCTCCTAAGCCATGTCCAGCTGAGACTAACCATCCAACAGCGAACAAGGAGGAGATGAACAGGAGGTGGCGCTACAGACAAAGACTTATGACCAACATCTGGAACCGATGGCGGAGAGAATATTTGCTGGATTTGAAGTCGGCTCATTGCTGCGACACCCCACAGTCTTCTCTGCTGAAGGTCGGAGATGTTGCACTCATCGGAGAAGATAACACCCCAAGACAGAGCTGGAGGCTAGGAAGAATTGAGGAATTGTTTCCAGGTCGCGATGGCCTTGTTAGGTCATGTGCAGTTCGCACGAGTTCAGGGACTGTTCTGCGGAGACCCATCCAGCTTTTGTATCCTTTGGAAATTATATAAACTGTAGTTTATGGGGGGGAGGATGTTAAGAATTTATTTGTTAGAAGACTATTTAAAAGAATAGTCACGAAAGTTAAGATTAATAAGTTAAAATGAATAAGTTAACATTTAATACACAACACTAAGATTAACAGTTCATGTTTCAGATACATATGTGGTTAAAAGCATTCTATGTGTAATTATGATTAGTGAATTGACTTCATTCCCCAAGATGCATTGAGCAATGGGGATTCACGTGAAGGTTTGTTTATGTTGGTGATTTGGCAACGGCCATCTGTTGAACGATTTGCTGAACAAGCATGCTGTATTTACTTTTGTTTCTTTTCATTAAACGTCTAAAACGAAGCAACGCCTCGCTTCGTTATTCCTAGTTGATAAACGATAAATGTATAACAGTTTTCCTCTCACAGGTGGCAATTGGAAAAAATCTCCCACAGCAATTGTACTAACTTTGCCAAATGGAGAGTAGTGTCCTGTCTTCTTTATTTGTCTAAGCCTACCATGGACACAGGCTAGTAGGCTGTGATTTACTATAGAAATGTAATCTATAATCAGTATATGCAAGTCACTAAATACCACATGCATTATATTTATTTTTCATCTCCTAAAGGTGTGTAAGGCAATTTTACATCTGTCCCGATTGAAAATGTACTATGTCTTGGCACCCAAGCTGAAAGCAGCAATTCGAGAAGGTGCTGTCAATACAACAGAAACTTTGTCTGGTGCAGTTGCAATTTGGGATAATAATCTGGTCGCTAAATAATGAATAGCTCTGATTAAATGTGACTTTCATGTTCCAGCACCTCCAGAAACAAATACATGGTAAGGCTCTGGCTTTTTACCTCTAAATTTTTCTAAGCACCACTATCTTACTTGATAGAAAATATAGTTTTGTTTGGAGTTCAGAGACCTAAGTAGATTGAGAGCATTTTACCTACAAAAGACATTCAATCAAGATTCTAATTGATTGATTCTTTCATTTTAAATAGATAGATCAGGAAATATATCAACATTTGATGAATCTCTAATTTCTTGTTGACATTCCAAGTGCTCTGACTCCTGCTCAGGACACATCTCAAACATTTGCCAGTTTGCTCTGGCTGCATTTTGCGAGGGCCCTATGTACCCCTGTGACAGAGGGACCCCTCGTTGATCTTGTTTTTAGATATTTTTACAGGAAAAAATAAAAAGATTATTATCAAGAATACGACTTTTGCCCTAATATCAAATGTCTTATTAGAAAAAAGAAATTATGATCCAACGTGAATTTTCTTCATAGAAAAATATGATCGTACCTGGTAACGTGCATGTTAAATGTCTAGAAATAGCATTTTAGCTTAGCGTAAAGCTGACAATATACACAAGCATTATTTATTTGTCTGCTTCAAACTTACTTCTCTTTCTGCTCTTATGAATGTAACACATCATAATAAAATGTTTCACCACTGTTAAATGCACTTTGGATCGAATCCTTTATATGTATAAATGTTTTCCATCTGAAAGGACTAAATATTAATTGAAACAAATGACAATAAACGTAATCTCTTCAGGGATCAAAACACTGTATAAAAATGACCAATTATTAAAATTTTTACTGTAGTGGAATACAGTTAATTATATTTTGTTTTTAAAATATGTAATCCTCTTACATGTATTCTGGTACTCCCCAACCTTTGGTATTGCTAAGTTTTTGTAAGTGGTTGTGAGATTGTTTCTAGGTAATTGAAAGGTAGTTTTGAGTGGTTGCTAAGGTGTTGTGTAACTGATCTGAGTGGGATTCTAACCTCCGGCATGGGAGGCAGGTGTGCTAATAAGGAGGCTAAAGGCTACAGGCTACAGCCTCTAGCATCAATTGCTATTGCACCTCTTCATGCTAGGGTAGTGAGGTTTTCACACTGCTTAGCTTCCTACCATCTGGTTACCGTAACTCTCACCCCCCTAAACCTCACTCACATCCAGGTCACAGCACCACTGTACTTGACCCGCTCCAAGCGGGATTCGAACCACCGTCTCCAGCATGGGAGGCAGGCAGGCACACTAACAAGGAGGCTAAAGGCTAGAGTCTCTAGCATCAGTCGCTAGTGCGCCTTGGGGAGTGAGGGTTTTTTTTACACTGTACAGCTACCTACCAGCTGCTAAGTGGTAGCAGGTCATTCATAAGGGGTTCCTATAGTATGTGGTTGCTAGTGACCTCTGAGTGTCAAGGGTAGTTTCTAGGCAATTGCTAGGGCATTCAAAACAAGCAGAAGGCCTGTGAGTCAAAAAAACTTAAATGGAAGTCTATTTGATGTTTAATCTATTCAAAAATATTATTAGATGTAGTTTGAAAGCTCTAGGAGTTAGAGCCGAAAATGTTGGCCTTGGATTAGGGATTTTGAAAAACAACTAAACCAAGTTTGTACAATAGCAGTGCAACAGAATGGCATGTTATACAGCATTTGTAACTTTAAAGGGTTAGTTTACCCAAAAATGAAAAGTCTCTCATCAGTTACTCACCCTCATACCATCCCATGTGTGTATGAATTACTTTCTTCAGCAGAACACAAACAAAGATTCATAAAAGCAGAAGAAAGAAAGTCATACACATCTGGGGGAATAAATAATAAGAGAATTTTGGGGAAAATTGGGTGAACTATCCCTTAATTATGGAAACAACCAATTTCTTATTACACAAATCATTGTCATGATATCATTTGGATGTGGACATGTGGTTATGCATGAATATTCTGAACACCAGGAACTTTCAGAAATGCTAAACTGATGCTAACATACACGTTCCTTATTGAACTGTCTTTCAAAGGCATTTAAGAAGATTCCACATCAATCATCACATATTTGTTCAGATCACATCTCACTCAAGAGAAATTAATGTCCTTCTTGGTTAAGAGCCTGTGTAGAAATGACAGTTCAAGCTGGCAATTTCTTGCAGTGAGCTGTCATTGCTATCTAGCTGTAAAAATCAAATTATATGATGAATTCAATTCAAAGGCAATGAGCGTGTCTCCGTCAACAAGGAACGTTAGTAAGGTATGATGATTTATTGGAAATCAGTGCTGCCAAACACAATATCTGTGGAAAAGTATCCAGAGCACATTCAACTTCCAAAAAACAATGGTTGATTCATGTTGGATGATCTTTATTGCTAATGCTAATGTGCAGTGAACACTGTATTATCATTATGTTACAATAATGACAGTGCTCTTGTTGTATTAACCTCTAACCGTCTGTATAATCGCTCCTTAAAACCAAAGCTCTGTGGAAGAAAATTTATTTTAAGCCCATTTAAAGATAGTAGAGTAGCAGTAAAATGAAAAGGTTCTCTCATCATTTACTCACCCTTATATTGTTCTGACCAAGTTTTAAATTTTAGTTCCGTGAAACAAAAAATTTGATGTTAGGTAGAATATTTGAGGTTCTGTTTTCAATACAAGGGAAGCAGTTGGTTTTAAAAGCAGTCCATCCAACTCTTATACTATAAACCACATTTTTTTAAATATATATTTTTTAAGCATTTGGCAGATGAGTTTATCCAAAGCAACATACAGTGCATTTAATATATACATTTTATCAGTTTGCGTGTTCCTTTGGAATTGAGCCTGTTATCTTGGCGTTGCTAGCACCATGCTCTACCAGTTGAGCTACAGGAACACCAAAAAGACTTCTGAAGCCATACGATAGATTTGTGCAAGGAGTGGACCGGAATTTAAGTAGTTTTGAGACTTGGTAGCTATGGCAAAAGGAAAGATTATCAGTAAAATTTCCTCACACAAAGCTATTGTATGGCTTAATAAGAATTCAAATATAGCACATGAGACATCTTGTATTTAACAGAAGAAAAAAAAGAGGTGGGGTCAGAATGAAGGTGAGTAAATGATGACAAAATTTAGATGAACTTTTCCCTTAACTGATGACTTTGTGTCTTTAAAGCATGTGGGATTTCAAATAATTCTAGCTATTGTCCCTTTTCAAACCTGGAAGAAGACAAACATGGTTATCCATAAGAAATTATGTTGCTAGTTTGGTTAGGATACATTTTCCCACTTCCAAACCAATATAAAATGAAGGGTAGACAGATAGACAGATAGATATGACAGATAGACAGATAGATAGATAGATAGATAGATAGATAGATAGATAGATAGACAGACAGACAGATAGAGACATTGACAGATGGATGGATGGACGGAACATAACTGAGCATAACAGAACGATCGACAGACAGAATAATCAACTGACAGACAGACAGACAGACAGACAGACAGACAGATAGATAGATAGATAGATAGATAGATAGATAGATAGATAGATAGATAGATAGATAGATAGATAGATAGATAGATAGGTAGGTAGGTAGGTAGGTAGGTAGGTAGGTAGGTAGGTAGATAGATAGATAGATAGATAGATAGATAGATAGATAGATAGATAGATAGATAGATAGATAGATAGATAGATAGACAAACAGACATAGTTTGAAAGCTGTAGAAATAGTTTCAGTTAGACATTCCTGCTATCAACCTATTAAAACCTGGAAATGGACAAGCATGGATGTTTATAAGCTATTGTGTTGCTATGTTAGTTAGGACACGTATTCCCTGTGCAAAATCCAGATGGAAAGAAGGTGAGTTAAAACCCTTAAAAGTAAACAAAACAGAGCAGGTGTTTTTATTAGTCAGAGTGGCTCCAAGGAGATCTGGGTGGGGATTGGCCATTGGAGATGAGTCTACGTTGACGAAACCTGGCAAGCCAAACATAGAAACCCTGGGGGATTGTTCAATCAAAAGGAATCTCCTGAACAACATTTAGAATTCTCAACGTGAGGCCACAGACACTGGAAAAGATGCACTATCATGTTGTACAATCCCCCCGTAGGGTGCTCGAAAAATTATGATGATAGCAAGACGAGTATCGGTTGGCATTTCAGACTGGGTGGAAAGCTAAATAGACGAGACGCTGACTGCTCTGCTTGCCTGTAATAAGTCATTGCCTGACATAACATAGAGCTCTACCTTAATGCTCCAGACTTAGAGGAACAATGGTGCACCTGCTGAAAGCAGTCTAAACATCCACACTTGCACATGGCAACAATGAGTTGACGCCTATTTCAGAGGGTGTCCACTAGGAGATACAGCATAAAACATGTCATAACACTACAGTGTGTGATTAAAGTTCTGGTGATTACTTTTCTCAGTCAATGACAGATCAGCAGGGAATCACCAGAAATAATCTGCACACTTTTTTTTTCTTTTTTTTTTGCATTTTCTGTTCTGTTTTGGGAGAAAGACTGTGAAATGGATGGAACCCTCCAATTGTGTAAAAAGGTTACATCCATTATGTTATGAGTCAAAATTACTCAAACTGACAGTTTAATTGCAATCAGAAACATCAAATATTAGGTTAAAATAGTAAAATACAGTTCTGTTCATGTTTTCCAGATGACTTGCTACTAAGATTTGTTGCCAATAAATAATTTTGGCAAATCCAACGAGTAGTTCCTTCTTAAATGTGCTCAATGTCTCAACCCACACTTTTTATGAAGCCAGGTTGGTCAACAAAATTTGAGTGCCCTTACTCCCAGATATTGCATAAAGCCAGCCAATCAAAGCGGAACTGGTGCTGTCAGCTCTTACGATTTTTCAATGCAATATTTGCATCATATGGTCAGTGTGGCTGGTTCGTAGGCATGAGATTAGGGGATATGTAGAACTTTGCGAATAACACTTGTTCAATGTTTGAGGAAGTCTCCTACAACAAAAATCAGAGCATTTAGTGTACATTTCAACTCAAAGTACATTAGGAAAGTGCAAGCGACTTCATACACATAAGACTACACAATATGACTTCCTGGAGGACTTTAGGTGTAGGTTGATATCATTTAATATGCATACACTGAGCCTTTAGTTACAGTCTGTATATACTCCTAGATAGCTTACGTATATCTCTGAGATGTTTGTTTATATATATCTGCTAAATGTCTTATTGACATTAGAGAGGAAACATCTTACAGAGATATTGCAGATGAGTAAACATCATAAAAAATATGTCTTCCAGATGTAAACACACACATCAGTTAGACGTCTGGGTGATGTACATGTGCTATCATGGCTGTAACTTCTCCCAAGTGTTAAAATCTGATGCATTTACAGTAAAGGCAAGGAGTTCCCTGGCCAGAAGGCATTCTGATTCAAATGTGCAAGAGTGGCTGGATTTAAATTTGTGTATTGGCTAAAAGCAACTCTTTAGCCTTCTGGGTGGTAACTCCTCTCGTGACATGGATGGTTTTCATAGAGGTTGGCTCCAGGGCTCTATTTATATAGTAGGTGAATATCCTTGATGTGTTACCAAAAAAGGTAACTTAAGGCAACTTTTTGAAGGTTGAATATCAGCTCTGATTAACTTATTTATTGGTAGTGATGCAGATAAAATCTGTTAAGAAAACAACCATTTGTCAAAGTACTCTAAGACTCAGAAGCAATTTTTCATTCAGTTTCCAGCTTGCTAACAAAACATACTGACTCTCCAGAGTATCTCCGACAAACTGTACTGGATTTCCATTCTGATCCAGGCTGGTTTATTCTTGTTAGTGCTGGTTTGGTGCTAGTTTTGTTGGTGGACCAATATCGCCATACTTATGTTGTGTTCAGGGTTGGGAGGGTTACTTTTTTTTTTTTTATTCCACTGTAGTTTATAGAATACATTATGTAAAATGTCATTTGTAACGTATTCCGTTAGATTACTCAAAATTATTAACATATTCTAAATACTTTGGATTACTTCTTCAGCACTGGTAGATTTTTTTCACTTATTTTGACTATAAAAACTCTGCCAGTACAGTAAGACAAAATAGCATTTTAGCTTAGTATAAAGATGACAATTTACACAAGGTTTATTTCTATTTCTTCTGCTCTAAACTTACTTCAAACTTATTACAAACTGCTCATATGAATGAAAAACAAATGCACTTTGGATTGCATAATTTATATAAAAAATGACTAAATATTAAATTAAACAAATGACAATAAAATCCAAAGTAATCTCTTCAATAATCAAAATACTTTTTGAAAGTAACTTTATTCTAAATACCAATTATTTAAATTGTTACTGTAGTTGAATACAGTTACTTATATTTTGTATTTTAAATACATATTCTCGTTACATGTATTTTGTTACTCCCCAACCCTGGTTGTGTTTCTGTTTTCTAGGCCTAAAGTCATGGAAATAAACACAATCATAAAGGGGTCATGGAGTGCAAATCTTTATAATTGTATTATCTTCCAAGAGGTCCATTGATAATGTTATGAAAGTTTTTTGCACCAAAACAGTCACAATATATGATGATTTTCCACCATGTTTTTGACACTCTGCCTGAAATGCTCGGTTTTGACCTAAGCGCCTTCAATGTAAATGCCCACTGTTCTAATTGTCTAACATCATGCAGCCCCTCAAATTCAGCAAACTCAATCAGATGAACATTATAAAACAAAATTGCAGCGTGTACACATAATGCACATCCAACACATTCTGAATATATTAAACTGTTCATCTCAAGCACAACTGTTAATACTCAGCACTATAAACTATCAAACAGTCATGACATTTGACATATTTATGAATGAAATGGTTTACTTATATTTTTTAAGTATTTTTAACTGCCCCATCCTTCCATAACAGTTCCTTTGCAAAGCTTGAATCGTATTATGTCGATCAACACTGACATGAGCCAAAAAAACTAACAAATCATAGTCCAAAGAACAGTGAAATTACACACACACATACTGAAAGTGCACTGAGGTGCACATCACCAGAAACAAAACAAAATGGTTGAAGATGTCCATCAACCATCATCAAAGATATCCATTGTCAAAGACATCATATGTTTACATACACCAACAATTGAAAATAGTGTAGATGGGTGAAAGAAACCGTCCATGATGTGTTTGTGCTCAAATCAACATAGGCAGCAGCTGAATGAAATAGAATTTCATCTCCCTTTCAGAGTTGTAACTTGTGCCCTGGCACAATTTTGAACCAAGCCACTGTAATGGTCGAAACTTATTCTTGGCTTCTCAGTGCAAAACCTGAATGAACAGATGCATGATTCCCTCCCTTTATACCCGTATGTCTGGGGGAGGGACATGCAAATTATGTCTGCCAAATTCTCATTGGCCTTTTCTCAAGTTCAGAGGTAACCGAGGCCTTCAAGAAAGTCCCCTAGTGTCACTTCACTCAACACAATGTCGAAGTGAGCAACAGACGGGGAACTGCAGATGTCAAGTTCCATTTTATATTTTATATTTTGTTATATTTTGGTCTGTGCTCATGCAAACCGATTTAATCACTTCTGAAAACACTTATCTTAAATCACTCAAGTTTTATGGATCACTTTTATGCTGCGGATATGTGCTTTTTAGAGCTTCAAAGATTTAGTCACCATTCACTTGTATTGTATGGATCTACAGAGCTGAAATATTCTTCTAAAAAAAAAAAAAAAACACAATTTGTCTTCTGCAGAAGAAATGAAGTCATACACATCTGGGATGGCATGAGTGTGAGTTACTGATGAATTTCCATATTTTTGTTTGAACTATTCCTTTAAGTACAAAGTCTTGCACTTGATGTCTTTTTGTATCATCAAATACTTTTTTGCTTCAAATCAAAGTTTGTTTTGTTTTAGATTCCCCTCAGAGCTGGTTAGTTTGGTTCATGGCTGAGAACTCTCTTTTGAAGGTTTTTATGAAATCCCTATGGAAGAAATGAATGGGAAAAATATTTCTTGAACAAAGAAGGCCAAAAAAGTTGACCTGTACCGTTGTGCTCTGTAGTGATATCCGATTTGTGTGCTTCTTTTCAATTCATCACATACCTCATACTCTCATCGACTGATGAATTGTCCTGAATGATTCATAAACAAATCAGTCTGAATTTTAATTATTTTTAAAAATCCTTATCCAGTTATTGTAAAGGACTGGAAAGGCCATGGAAAAGTCATTGGTCAAAAAGTGTGGGAACCCTGCAAAGAGTGATGTAGAAAAAGGATCAGAAAAGACAGGTTTTCCTGCATGTGAAGTGAATTAAACTGAATGCATTAGCGAAGCACTAGCACAGTATTATCATGTAAACAAAGACTGGATCGGGTTCATCGGGAAATTGTACTCCATTCGTTTCGTGTCTCACCATGGTGTAAATCTGCCAAACTTTTTCTGTTTTTTCCATAAACTATTCAGGTTATGAATGTGCTCTCGGGCCACAGGGAAACGTACCCCACCTTTAGAAGAGACTCTGCTCTGTTGTGGCCACTGGCTCATTTAAAGTTTTTGTTTCTCTATTTATCACCACAGTTTTGAACTTTGTCGGGGGTTTTGTTCCCTTTGTGCAGTTCACATTCACGCAATGTGAGTTGACATGCATGGCGCGTGTCCCCGCCCCTGGTAAGCTCTGTCACAGTGCATGTGTGTGACTCGGGCCTGCCGCTTAAATCACCCAATTTGTGGGCCTCTCAGTCATAACCGCAAAAAGAAAAATGCTATGCTCTCTCTTTTTCTTCCCTTCTTTCCCTCATATTCCAATGATATCTTAACCTTCATGCACAGCTGAGGTTAAACATGCATTTAGAAAACTGATTTTTATACATGAAAAAATTAATAGCATGTTTGACTAATATGTTCAAATTGATGTAAACTCATGAGATGAAGCCATATCAGTGGCTTTGAAAAAGCTTTTTGAGATAAATCACATTATACACATAGATTTGCATGAATCTCTTTTGAATTGTAAGAAATGGTACGAGCTAGCTTGTACAAAATCCTTCAACTTTTACTCCCATAGTGAAAAAAACAAACCAAAAGACGACTACAATTTTTCCTAAGTTTAACCACTAACCCATAGCTAACACATAAAGACTAACCCCTTACCCAAACTCTAAACCTAAACCCTGATAAGGAAAATAACTTTTGTGTACTACAGAAGAAAGAAATCATCAGGTTTTTGAACAAGAATGAGGGTAGCATATTACAGGTTATTGAAATACATCAGTCATTTGAAATTGGAAAAAAAAGTGTATCTTTTCATACAAGTTGTATAATATCTTTGCCATCTCATATCAATTATTAAGAGTTGTTATGAGACTTTGTTGATTATACAGTCCGTTTTCACTAAAATATGATTTTTCTGTGAAGAAATTTAATTATGCAACCATACCTTTGTGTTCTGTTCGACTGAGTGAATACAGTACAGTACTACTACTACTACCACTGCTACTAATGATAATAATAATAATAATTTAGTTTGATATAGCACTTTTAAAATTAAAAATCATAAAAGTACTAAACAAAACATGCAAACCGAACAATCTATCAACAAACACAATATACTGTACATTTTAAAGACACACTATAAGAATGGACCTCAAATCAACAGCATAGTCAACAGTGCTGGTACGGCTCAGCATATGTGCAATCCACCAGTCCGAACATAATGAGTGGAAAAGTAAAATGACCAAGCTATGCATGCAATGAAACAAACCGTTACGACATGCAAATCCCACACCAAAGAGAGAGGACAAAAAGCGGGATCTCAACAGCAAACACAAACACGCAATGACTACTTTCACCATGCCACAAAATACATCTGCACAAGACATAGCCACACTGCACCAGCAATGCATGAGTATGTGTTGTGATCCAATTCAGGATTGTCCATTTTATTGCTGTATATAAAATGCAGAGAGAAAACCCCTTGACAAATAAGATCAAATTGGCATAATATTGAACACTTTCAAAATGTATTACGGCTTGTCCTTCCTTTACTTGAAAAAAACTGAGGCACTTACAATGGACGTGGATAGGGCCAATCAGTAAATGTTAAAATACCTTAAAAGTGAAAGTAGTCATTGCTCAAAAGTATAGCCACAAGACGAAAACAATATGCATGTTAACATGAGCTTAGTGTGATAAAATTGCTTTCTAACCTTTTCTGAATAAAGTAATATCCAATTTAAACCTTGTTGCCACGACGACGTTACATTATAGACCCTAAATTGGCCATAAACATTCACTTCCATTTCAAGTGCCTCACTGTAACCTATATTTTTACGTATTTTTTTCATTATATAGAAGAGGAGTGACAAATCAAATAGATTTTTGTGGTAATCAACATTATGCCAAAAATGATGTTGACTGAACTTGTATTGAACCCAGAATGTTATTTTAAGATAATTTGTGTTTACTTTAGAACAATAAACTATTTCGGTATGATGTTGGGTCACCACTTGATGTCTAATGTGAAATCTGATGCAAAACCAGTTGAGAGCCACTGATCTCTATTACAGCTTGGCCAGTGGCTGCATGCGGCTGTGTGAAATGTTTACAAACTCTGGTTTCAAATGCACACACATATGTCTGCCTCACATTACCATTCCTTGTCACCAGAATACTAATGTGCTTGCACAGTGCTTGCACAGCTCCATATGATAACTAGGGGATGGGAACTAATGCCTGCTTGTTTCTGACAGCTCCAATGTGAACCAATTTAACAGCTGTCATCTTTATGTCCAGAGGGATTCCATAAATATGTTGCACGGTGCAAGAAACTGTCTGGTTGTCTGTCTCGTTGTGGTTAACCCCTGCTGCTGATTTTATGTTGACATACTGTGACCTTTTGAATTTGCTGTCTGTCACTGAACTCACATTTTGCTAAACTGCTAAGCAGTAGAAAGTGAACTACTAAAATTTTAAACTGTAATCAGGTACCTTGTCTGTATTTAGAAAGCTCCTCCCCCTAATTTCTATGTAGAAATAAGAATTATGAAACACTTTACTCTGACATTATTATACATTGTTATTCATAAAACAAGAACGTTATTACATAAATCATTGAATTCGAAATTTAATTTAATAACTTGTAGTAATTTGTAACAATATAAGACTTAAAGAAACACTTCACTATGCAATTATTGGCCCTCATTCATGAAACATGAAAACCCTGTCTCGTGACTAGTCGTATTGATTAGTACAAGATCGCAAAATCATACAAAAACATACAATTTTACACTAATAGAGAAAAACAAAACATAATGGTATTACGGATTTTCTTAAGTTTAACCCCTATACCAAACCTGAACCCAACCATAAACTCTAAGCCCTTAATCAAAAACCTAAACCTAACCATGATTTTAATAGGAAAATATCTTATGTGGAAGGAAGAAAACCATCAGGGTTAAGAATGAGGCATGGGCGGTGTATTAAAGATTACTCATATACATTTGTTGCTGATATTAATTTGTATTGCATAAATAAATATGGAACGAATAGCCAAATTTGTTCACTGATGTTTCCTTTCTAAAAATAAAGTGTTGAATAGGGGGCTAGCTAAAATTTGATGTCTGTATTGTATCAATATTGAGCCCAGTCATAAGAGATCTCATGATTTTGCCATCTTGTCAGTATTATTACGAGTTGTAATGCCACCATGTGGAAAATTAACTAAATTAACTTGTGTATAAATTATACATCAATCCATTTTAATGTAAATTGTCGCATTGAAATTGAATTGAGGAATTTGTCTGTCCACATGCGGTGCAACACAATTACTGACAATCAGAAGATATTTTGGGGCAGATTTACTAAAAATGAATTGCGCCCGTTAAAAGCAATGTTTTTGCACGTGCTAACTGCGCTCGTTTAGCACCCTTAAGGACTGCAGATCGGGCAACTGTGCAAATGCAGTTTGTATGTGCAATGCTGATCTTGTGGTCCAACTCTGAGAGCAATATAGCCGAGGATGCCGCAGACCACCATATTTGACCCACCCTGCCGGGATTGAACAGCATCAATTTGGTCCAGACACCTGGATCATCTCTTAAACATACAAAAAATGCACTTGATGACACAGCCCATCTGGATATATGCCAGGTTCTCGACACTGAATAGGGGTCTGAACACTGACTAGAGCTCTTCAACATTATTGCTGAAATTATCAGTTGAAAATGTTCACAAACATCTCTTTTAAATAAATAAAAAAAACTGCGGTAATGGCACGATGTAAATTGCGCAGAAAAAATTGCACGGATATTGTGAATCAAGCGTAATCTTTGATGAGCCTAATGAGAAAGGAAGTGTGTTTGCTCAGTAAGGAATGACAGTGACTTCAATTAAACATTGAAGACGCAGCTCAATTTCTGCGTTGAGTGTGCCTGCTAAATGTGATTGCGAGTGGTTAGTGAATAAGACGTGGCTATTTGCGCTGGAATACGACGTGCAAAAGTGGTGCAACTATTTAGTGAATCTGCCCCTTTATGTTTTTATTCATTGAATGTTTTCCTTGAGGTTCACTTATAATATTAGTAAAGTTTTGGAACAAAAAACAGTCATACAGTATATTAGTAAAACATTCTCATTTTTCACCCTCATTCTGTCCCTCTGTCAGAAACGCTTGTTTTTTGGTGCTGCTTATCCTTTAAAGAATTGACAGTAAATGCCCACTGTAATGATTAACTCTCTCTTCTTGTCATCTCATTGCTCACACTTATCATCAAGTGATAAGGTAAAGTAGGCTTTACCTTAGCTTTTTACATCCTTAATGTCATGGCCTCTGTAATATACTGTATAGTTATGCAGAGTGGGATTTTGAACCAATGAGATTTCACAGTGAGTGTGAAAATTCGAAACATGCTCCAACCCTTAAGTGTTTGTTTATAATTAAAAACGAATACGAATATAGTCAGTTCCATTTAACACATTTTTCAATCCATTCCACTGAATTTCACACATTTTACTCCAAAATCAGTGCATAACATACAAATAAGTCTGTCTCAGCCTACATATTCTGAACATTAAGGTCAATGAGTGCATTTACAAACACCATTGATCTTACCGGTTTATCCAATGTGTGCAAGAGTTGTGTGCATGCCAGTTAAACATTTTGATGTCAAAAGCAGGGAATAATATTAACAGAAATAATTCTTAAATTGTCTATTTTTTTTTTAAAGCAGATTTTTGATTCACAGTTTTCTGCATGTGCATGTAAACAGCACACAGCATTTTCACTTTCAATATGGACGGTTATTTCTGAATATGATAAAATAATAAAAACTTACACTGTTGCACCTGGTTAGAGCACGGTCTAAAAGCAATTTCATACCGACGTTTGTTAAAAATATGAGTTGTTGTGTCTGTATTGCCCTATTTGACATAATTTTGAGGGAATTATTTAAGCAAGATAAATTCACAGAGTTGCTGGCTTACCAAAACCTCCAGCGTGAAATGTATCCTGACTTATTACAATCTCAGCAGATGGTAAAAGATGACAGACAGGCTGGCAGCCAATAGTTTTGACATGATAGTTAAATGTGATCATCTAAATCACAACGTCGCTGTATTGAATGGGAACTCCTGTTAATTTATTAGTCAAAGCCAACATAAAGACACAGATTTTCTCAACTGGCAATAAGATCTGTTTGGAAAAGCTTCCAATTCCGAGAACCAATTGTGTAGTCAGCGTTTATTTTCAAAGGCATTTGGCTAATGGGATGGACATATTCGAGAGCTTATATCAATGTCACTGGCAAGTTAGGATTTGTTGCCAAGTCTCTGTCTCATAACCGGCCTACAAAAACATGATAAACACACTGTAGGGAATATTCCCTTCATAGAAGTACAAAATCTTCAAATAATCAAAAACTTGACCATTGTGGCTCAATTTAATGACTCTGACAATAATGTCATATTTTGACATCCTTTAAACTAGAGTGTGAACGACTGATCTCAGTTGTTTGTATAATCATTACCTCTTCTTGTAGTCTCTCATATTCTTTGAAGTGTTCACAGTCCAGTGTTCCTTTTGGCCAGGATATGTTAGTTTAAGCCAGTCTTTCTTGTGGTTTTTCGGGCTGGCTATTAGAGCATGCGCTTATTTTCCCTCTTCGGTGTTTACGTTTGCTAAAACTTGTGGCATATTAGCAATGTCTTTAATATTTTCAGTTGTTTCCTTGGCCATACAGTGGATTACTCATCTTCTCCTTGGCAATTCCGCATTTTTTTTTCCTCTCTTTCAAGCCTTTTCTACTCAGTAATGGCTTTTCCAGTTCTGTCATTAAATAGTTTTATATCTGTTTGTGCAATAATGTTTTGTTCTACTTTAGTCACACAGCCCAATCATAAAGTTCTCTGCCAGGAGGCCAAAGAATCACTGTCTTTTACATCTTATGCCATTTCTCACTCTTGCTCTTTACAAATCTTGCCAAAGCCAACTGCTTAACAGCTTGTGGATGTACAGTACATCACAGTAGATTTTTTTAAACGACATACGCTCTTCTTTGAAGACTGGTGAGTTATCCATCTCTGATCTGATATTAGTTTTTGATACAAGGAGTATAGTGTGTGGCCTAGGAATAATGAGCTTGTATTCTGAAAATTCACTGCATGACTAAAATGTCTTCTACATTTACATATGTGTAGATATTAATCCTAAACACATTCTGGCCTCCAAACAAGCAAAATTTACAGACACTCGAACTGTTAGCCATTATTCTTTTACATTTGGAGCCAGACTCAAATTCCCTCAAACCACTTTGGGCATCTTTTCTCAAGTACCCTTTTAGAGCTTAAAAACTGCCATAAAATAAGAATATATGATAGGAAGCTGTCTTCTAAGACAATTCTAATTGAAACTGAACCTCTTAAGATACCATTTTGGAGTGCACTACATAGGCTGCAACTCTGTGCATCATAAAGAGTTATATGTAATACAAATACAATGAAGGTGAGTAAAATGAACACAAGCTCTGATTTGACAACTTTTGTAAACAAACCTCCTACCTATTTGCAAAAATAGTTGTATTTCTTGAATATGAGCTGCTTTTTAATTTAAATTGTAAAAGCAAGGCCGTAAACATGTCTTGAACATTGGGGTGGACAAAACCATTTTGGGGGTTGGGGATCGCGAGGGTCCTCTGTCCTTTAAAATAGTAAATGCGGTAAATGCATTAATAATTATTATTATAATTAATAAATGATTATTTAATTAAAATACTAATTTTTGTTTTTACATTATATGTTTTTTTTTTTTTAAGTTCACACAGTACAAGACAAACACTGTCTGCATTGCAAGTAATTTGCCTATTTCAGTCATATTTTCATTCTTTTTTGTGCTGTATCAAAGAAAAGACAAATAAAACAGAATTTCTTTTAATCACTGATGTATCTGTAAAATCATCTGTCTTGCAAAAATAAAATTACCACCAACATTACCACCAAGACGTTAACCTACCTCAATTACTTTGTGGTTATCATCTTCTCTTTCTCCCTAGTCCAAATGTTGCTGTCATTATTTAACAAACATTTGTTTTCTGTAAACTACTGAAGGGACTCTTTACTGTGCATGCTTAGTCCTGATATGCCACGCGCAGTACAGGAAAGGAAACTGCAGCTCATGCCATCCAGTGAACAGGATATTTGGAATGTAATAAAAAAAAAAAGAAAAATATTTGGTCTCTTTTTTTTTTTTCCATCGACAATAAAGAGAGATTTTGGTAAAGATCAAAAAAAAAAAAAAAAAAATCTTTATTCGTCAACAATATTGCATGTTGATATAGTCACAGTTAGTGTTTAATGACGTCAGTGCCGTCTCGTCATCGCCTCGTCTTAGTCGTGGAAAAAAGGTTACCAACAAACATTTTTCTTCATAAATTTCGTTAATGAAATTAACACTCAATTCACGGGTCTATCCTGAGGGTGATAATGCTCTACTTTGTGTTTTATCAATCATTTGCTTAGACAATGTGAATTTTCTAAAATATTCCTTCCAAAGCTTGCCAGTTAACCACATTCATTCAGTTCCTTTTTACAATATACACACATTCGCTCTTTGTCTTTAGCCTGACATGCTGAAAATGGCAATTATGAATGACATACAAATCACAAACTGTACATGATGTATTTTCAATGCAAAATGGTGAATTTCGCAAAATGGAGAATAGTTTGCTCCATTTGAAATTACTTACGGTTGGTACAACATTTTAATCATAAAAAAGTGGTCAAATATTGCATGTTTAGTTATATACTGAAATCTTACATGACACAAACACTGTTAAAATGAACTGCTTGCTGATGTGCGGCGATGTGAGGTTCCCGCTCATTTCATTGATTTGATTAGCTATATCAAATGACATTGACAAGCAGTGTTAGTCTACTGAGCGCAGTAAAAATTAAACATTTTTAAACCATTATTTTATGCAACAACTTAATGACAACATGACAGCAGCACATAATGGACTACAGCAAAACCGCAACAAGGATATAAATTATGGGAGGCAGATGAATAAAGCATTGATTAGACGATACAAAGAGTGGCTTAAGAACTCAATATATTGTACAGTTGCCTGCAGTTGACAGGGGCAATTTGGCCATATCTGATTATTGGAGGGGACTTGTTCCCCCAAATGAATATTGCATTTACGGCCCTGTGTAAAAGACACAATAAAAAAAGTGTTTTTGTACATTCTATATGTCAGAATCATTTGTCACTCGTGACCCTGTGGTAGTGTAAAGAACAGGTTAGTCGCACCCTCTGAGCAGCCTCATAGCTTTGGGCTCATATCACCTCAAATGCTGAGATGCTTAAAGGGATAGTGAACCCCAAATGAAAATTCTATCATATTTACTCACCCCAGTAACAGTACAGGAAATTATATACAGTAGAGCTCAAAAATGACCATTTAAGTGTCATAATAGTAGTCCATTCAACTTGTGCACCTTGGGCCAAGTCGACTGAACTCATACAATAGCTTTGAATGGGAAACAGACTGAAATTTTAGTTCCATGGATAGTCTTTTCCTCTGAAGTAGCTCTCAAATAATGTTTTTTTTTCAAAACTTTCATCAAATTGAATGGTGTACTGTTTAACAAAATTACATTAATAAACATTTAAATATATACAATTGTTATTATTATTATTATTATTATTATTAAGGATTAGTTAATTCAACTTGATGGAATTTTGTTATAAAATTAAAACTTGTTATCTCGCGGAAACCAATGCTGTTTGGTGCCACTTGACGTAAAACCTCGTCAAATGTGCCTAAAGGCACAATTTTTTAATCTAACTTAAGTGCAAATAAGATTTATCATGTATGGCACCAGGCATCAGGTATGACATCAATGAGCGAGTTTACATGCTCACCAATACCTAAATAACTACCAAAAACCAGCTTATTTAAAAATCTGACAATGCAAGAAAACCATGTTTACGCGAGACTTTAAATCATCGTGTTCTTCTCTGTATTTGATGTCAAAACCTAAAGAGTCATGTTCAAAACACTTACACACGTTGGATAACAATAAGAATAGTGGTAAAGGTGTTAATATGCTATGGGCAATTAGGGTAATGGGCAAAAATCCACGCATGCCTATCGTTTTTTGCTAAAAATGTTTATCAATCACGTTTACATTGATTAAGAAATACCATTCCAGGCATTTATATGACTGTAACATGGTTTAAAAGGGCCAAGGAGGAGACGGGAACCGGATGAACCATCAAAATAATGTTTAATGAAAACTTAAAAAGACATAAACACACACGGCAGCTGCGTGTGACTCTCTCTCTCCCGAACTGCCGCATCCGGCTCGGCCTTATCCCTCTCCTCAGCTGATTAGCCCATCCAGACTCACGGCCTGGCCCTGCACTCCTCCTTGTCACAATGACCAAACACTGTTGGCTTAATAACCATAACAGGTGTAAGTACATGCATATAAAGCACTCATTGACTTCAAATCTGAGCTGATGTATTGCAATGCACCATATTTGATTTGAAAGTTCCAGCCAAGAGCAGGATTATAAGTGAATATAATATATATATATTAAGTCAGGTTTTACATGCTGTCATCATCAAAATTTGGTCATGGGTTTTTCCATGTTTCATGACCAAATGACATTGATGTCAAACTTGATATTTGATTTGAGCGCTATAGCAGAGAATTTATTATTATTATTATTATTATTATTATTATTATTATTTTGTGAATATTAACTTAAAATTTGTTCTGTTCCTCCAGAAGACATGACAAATTCCCCATTCACTTCCATTGTATGATAAAGAGCATCTCAGAGAGTCTATTAAATGTTTAATTTTGTGTTCCACAAAATTAAATCATAAAGGTTTGGAACAACATAACAGTGACTAAACTATGATACTTCAATTATTTTTCTTTCAAGACACTGCTGTGTGTGTTTGTTTTTATTTATTTTTTTACCAACCAAGAGGCCTTAGAAAGAACATGTCAGATATTGGAATAGTTACCTTCAAGTCCATCGAAACTTTCAGCCAGAATTTAAAGCCAACTGTAGAAGCTATAGGCCAGGCAGCAGGTGCTGGGCAGCAGGATGATTATCTCTACTGGCATTAGAGGATTATTACCTGATTGGTGGCTATCTGAGTTCAACTAGCCCCCGTGTTCTGAATGTGGCCATCATTCCTGGAATTAACGGTTCATATGCAGCTTGATCTCTCAGTGCCAGGTGCAGAGGAACCCAGAGGTGGAGTGTGCTAGGATTTATGAAGAAATGTGAGTATCTGCAAGCGTGTCAAGTCAGTCCCTGAATGAGGCATGCATGAGCTGGCACGCCAACATGCATGGACACACACAAACTCACAGGTCAAGCGTGCCGGGTCATATATCTCATCTAAACCACTTTATCGACTTATGTGGTGTAACTGAGAAATTAATCCAAGTATTTTAAATTACTGGTGCTATTTTACAATCCTGTGGCTAAGTAAATTAAACTGGCTCGTGTAAATGCCAAATAATAAAATATGGAGTCAATGGTGTAGGCCTTGACCTAGATTTACTACTTATTTTATCATAATCCTGCGAACAATGTTGTATCTTTTCCAAAAAACAAATTTAAATTATGGTGGTATGTGATTCTAATTGAGAATGCCTCCAAAGTAGTTGACCATGTGCCACCACCTCCAAGGGGGGGGGGGGGGGGGGGGGGTTGTCACCCATGCCTGAATCCTAAGGAACCATTCCATGTAATCTTCACAGAAAAGGCTTTCAAAAAGGCTTTTCACTGAATTTCAATATGTATTATATCTTTATGTGATTGCCTTTCTTAGCAAATAATGATGCATGTGATTAATTGTTATTAATTTGATCAGCATGTCATGTAATTAATTAGATAAAAATTTGTAATCGATTGACAGCCCTAATAAAAATACAGTACTGGGAAAATTGGAAAAAATGTCTAGGTTTAAAAAAAATTTTAATAATAAGTGTGTGTGTGTATATATATATATATATATATATATATATATATACTGTATATATATATATATATATATATATAGCAATTTAACCCAAACGAGTGTGTTATAGCATTACATCAGCACTGCTGTGATTCGGCAGTAGGTAATCACAGCAGTGCTGATTTCAGGACATATAGCACTATTGCGAGTGTGATATTGCTTACTTATGCGATGGATCAGAATCTGCCATTGCTGGTTCATGGAGAGAGAGACGGAGCGTGTGCGATCATCTGTTGCCACAACCAAGCAGAGATGCTGTCAGCTTTTTGTCGAATCACTATAGAAACCGCAATGTCCTCCGCCATTTTAAACAGCACCCATTGTGTAATTAATCAATCTGTTGTGTCTCTCAGCTGTGATGAACCATAATGCTGAAGTTGTTCCTTTAAAGCTGTTTAAAGCTAGTTCCTAGCTTTAGTAGTGTAGTTTAGTAAGCGATCACAAAGAGCTGCTGTATGTAAACGGCTGACGTGGATTCACTTCATGTCACCTAACTGGCTCATAGTGTGAGATCATCAGTGTTCATGGAACGTCTCTCAGCCAATCAGCTTCAAGGACCAGAACTAACTGTTTTTTTTATATATATATATATTTTTGTGGCAGATGAATAAAGCATTGATTAGACTATACAAAGTGTGGCTTAAGAACTCAATATATTGTACAGTTGCCTGCAGTTGACAGCAATCTGTTTTGCATTGAGTTTGTCAATGTGTCCGGTTCTCACAGTAGGCTACGCATTCTTGTGTTCAGTCTAAAACATTTATAATTATCTCTGTATGATAATGTCCCTGCCTCAGACGGACACTTTGGACCATCTCACTGGTATTTATCGTAATAAATGGCACATATTTAGGATCCTTTTACAAAACATTTACACTAAACTGGAAAATTATGATGTTAGGAAACTGAAAAAAGTTTCAAATGAAAACAAAGTATGCAGTAAGGGAGAGTGGTTCTCTAAAGGCTCCATATTCAGTGGAGGAAATGCTGTTCTATTGTGGATAAGAGGCGTAAAAGTAGTGAAACATACCAGTAGCTAGTATGCCGCAAATTACATCCTTTATAGTTTCACTGTATGAATGTGCAGCTTAAAAATATAAGATACATGTAGAATGCATGCAGGGAAGGTTAGGGTTAGGAGTTGGTCTGGGGTGTCTGTGGGACTCTAAATAAGCAAAATAAATATGTTGATGCCCCTATACTGTATGGTAGCATTTAATTTACACTGAGCAACAAAATTCTCCGCCTTTTATATTTACTTACTTTACATACTTACAAGATGCACATTCACACAGTGTAATGAGAACATATAAAGGGTGTATTTTGCACCTTACTAGCTATTGGTATCTCTTGTTTTTACCTAATAAGTTCATTGTTAGGAAAAAATAATTGTAAAACGGCTATTTGGCAAGGGAAAGAAATCAGCGAACAAAGGCTTTATAAATACCTTATAATAATATACCTTGTAAGTCTGTAACTATTCCCTAACCAGTCCAATTATAACCATTAATTATTGTCTAATTTCTGATCCCTAATATAAAGTGATACCCCATGAGGTTTAATTTCAGTAAGGATGCAAACTTGGGCATCATCCACACAAATATCGTTTTGGTTGAAAAAAACCTTGATTTTGCTATGTGTATGCCTCTCATCCACATTAGAATGGCGTTTTCCTCCATCAAAAACAGAAATTTAATAAAACGCTCTCTAGTACTGCAAAGTATAATATTACAGGTACTTGAAAACAGAAACGGATTAGTGTGAATGCGGCCTTAGGTCATGTCCACGCTGATATGTTTTCAGTTGAAAATGCATTGATTCTTCTACACCATTTCATCCATACTTGGACAGCAACGAGACTTTCGAAAACACTTTCAAGTACTGCATACTTTGGAAAACGATAACATTAGAAAACGTGAAACAGTGTTTTCAGTGGCCATACTGAAATTATGGTCTTAAAAGGCAGCTGACTAGGTTTCAAACAGAGCCGACAAATGGCAAACAAAGTGATTGTAATGGTTCGGGAAAGGAGGATGTGGGAGCCGAATCCACTTTAATTAGAACACAACATCAAACTGAAAACATAGTAAAAGCACACACTTAAAACACTGCTGTATGCATCTTTCTCTCCTTAAATACTCCCGCTGCCCCTGACTGGAACACAAGACTGTTGTGGCACACAGGTGGAAATCAATCACAGCTCTGCCTCAACCTACTTACCACATACCCCCATCGCCAAACTCAGGATGGGGAATACTCCGAGCTGGAACCAACAATGTTTCGTTGTATCTTAACTTAAAGCTTTGTTGGCTGCCACATTTAACATTGGCAGTTTAGTCTTCTCCCATCATGCTTTGACCTCAGCAAACCACAGAAGCCTGATTATGAACTTTAATGTTTAAGCTTAACCAAAAATGTGAAATCCCATTTGTGTCCATCTATATAATTATCATTTAGCTCATTTATGTCTGTAGACATGCAGAATACTCACAGAAAGCCATTTGGATTTGGAAGAACATGAGGGTGAGTAAATTGTGACAGAGTTTTCCTTTTGGGGTGAACAATCCCTTTGAACTTTACCTGCACTAGCTTCTGTTTTCCATCCACTCCCACACTAATTTATGTCACCTTTCCATTATTTCTTCCTTCCTTCTTTCCCCTCTTCCTGCTGACCCTCCCCTAACTTCCCATGACTTTTCCCAAAAACCTGATCTCAGCGGCTGCCCAACCTCCACCGCTTCCCGCCATCCAGCCCATCCCATCCCAACGTGTCTTTGTTCCAATGCATGATGTAATGCTAGAACAAGCTCTCAGGGACCTTAGAGATACAAGCCTTAACAAAGGGATCCAGATCCCTTTTCATGCGTGAGACATGAGGAGCATGTTTCAACAAAGTGCAGGGAGAGCGCGCGTTAGAGCGAGCGAGAGAGCCACTTGTGTATAAATACTGATTACGGTGATAACTCAAGTGTGTAGTACAATAAGCTCATTATTGGTCCCCCAACAGTACATTACAGCTTCACGAGACAATAATTTCAAACACAACGGTTTGACCATTAAGCTGTAGTTTGTCACTCATCTAATCATTTGATCAACAGGTTTCCACCGATTGGCCCCCGCTTGATCATAGTTTATTTTTACCCAATGTTCTCAGTGAGCACATGAGGAGCGATCAGACTGATGTTTTGACGTTTTGAACCAAAACATAGTGATTTCTTTAAAATAAATGAACATCACACGGAGTCTGATGTAAGCCGGATTTGCATGGACTCAGTAGTGGAATGTGGACAAGCCCCAAATCATACAGGATTAATTCAGCAAAACCTGGGGATTAAATTGTGCAGGTTTCATGCAATATTGTTGTTTTTGGAAGTACAATAATATCACTTGGAAGATTTTTGTAGTCTTAATCATGAAAGTGCATCAGTTAATGTCCTGTAAGCTATTGCTGCATTCATGTGCTATTGAAATTATTCTACATACAACCTCTAAAGTCTTAATTATGAATATATCATGTTTACTCCTATTTTGACATTACAATACACGTTAGTCAGCTTGCTAACAATAATGGAATTTTGTTAAAAATGTAAAAGATGCATTAAACGGTACTTCTTTCCAGAGAAAATCTAGAAAGTGTGAATGAATATAGAGCTCGCCCTACTGACAAGTGCAAAAAAGTATGGAATAAAAAGCTCTTGTGGAAATCATCGAACAACTAGTTTGGAGGTCAGACACATTTTCTCGAGACCAGGAGCACAGCAGTCATTTCAAAAGTGTGTGGGGGACACAGCTGTCGGTAGGTGGATACAACAATAATAGTCTTATAATACTTATAATGAGATTCAGTACGTAATGTATAAAGCATAACTTAATGAAGACTCGTGCATTGATATATACTCCACTTACAATGTGCGTTTAAAAGGATTGTCCCATGTTTTTTTTTTTTTTGTGCAGTACATTTCACGTAATGCTGCCAATCAAGAACAAAATGCTGATAAATAACTCTTGTTCCCCGTCTGTCGCTCACTTCGACGTCGTGTCGAGGAAGCGACACTAGGGGTCTCTCTTGAGCGCCGAAAGATACCTCTGATCTATGAAAAAAGGCCAATGAGAGTTGGCGAACAGTATTTGCATACTCCGCCTCCGGATACAGATATAAAGGCGAGAGAAATACGCTCGTTCATTCAGTAATTTTCTTCGGAGCCGATGGTCGTGTGTATGCAGTCAGCTGCGAGTAACACAACTGATCCTGCTTCTGATCCTCTGACGCTCTGCTTTGCTGTTGGATTTACGGCGCACTACAGCGGCTTTTCTCTTCACTGCCGGCGTGCAGTTTGCCCCTGGGCGCTTCGACAGTGCAGAGTTAAAAGAGTTGAAAGAGTGATTCTCTCCGTAAAAGAGTTTATTTCTCTGACAGAGCATTACACAGTGGCGTTGAACGTCCTTTTCAGGACGCGTCTTTATAAAGATGTAATTTCCGCCCCTGTGTAGTTTCTGGATGCGGTGATTTCTCCCCACCTCTCTCGGTCATAAAACACTGTCTTGCATGCCTGGGCTGCGATCACACGCAGGCAGCGTTTTATGAATGGTTCATGTTCTCAGTGCGAGAACATAGCCATGGCAACATTGCGGTCGTGTGGCTTTCTTTTGTAATGAGAGAAAGCCGTTTCAGCTTCCTACGGGATTGACGCAGGCGCCGTGGGCGATGAACACGATTTTTAAATATATTGTGGGTAAATGATAAGAAAATTATAATTTTTGGGTGAACTATCCCTTTAAAGTAAGTAGTTTGCAAATCACACTACACTGGTCACACTTCATTCATTGAAAATATCTAACTCAAGAAAATAATTTGTTAGCAAGCTAGCCAGAAACACACTCAGAGGATTTTATAATGGTGCAGATGTTCAAAAAGTGTAATGAATAAATTTGATTTTGAATCATTCGGTTCCAGTGTCCCCCTGGAACCAGTCCTGAATAAGAACAGCGGCCCATTGCAACAAGCCCCTTTAGAAACCCCTACTTAAAAATACACATATTTATTACTAAGGGTTTTCTTAACTCAAGGGGTTTGTTGTGACTGGGAAAAGGTTCCGCATTTCGAAATCTATAAGTTATAGCACAGATATTAATGTATTGTAAGTCTTACATGGCTGTTGCTGACATACTTATAAAATTACTGTTCTGACAATAGTTTTGTTGTCTTAAAAAACACCCCTACCTAAAATGTGCTGCCACTCAGTGGCTCTATACAGTTGGTCCACCCCTGTGTCCCATTAGGCCATTCGCTGGCACCCATACTGTAAATCCATACACACACACTGGATCCCTATTGAAGGCAGTGTACAATTGCAACCTCTGAGAAATAGGTGCTTTTTCTGTGGCTTTATATAACATTTCATCAAGTCTTTGCTGTGGTCTATTTGCTGTGGTTTATCTGGAGCGCATTAATGCATTTTGCTGGGACTAGCTGACTGCTCTGACATAAGATGGGAAGTTTGTGAGTGTTGTCTGACAGTTTACCACAGAGAGAATGCAGATTGGTGTTTTCGTTCTTCTCCTTATTGTTTTTATTTGTATTTTTTTTCTGTGAATAGGCCTATTAAACACCATTACTTTCTTACTTCAAAGCCTGGATAATAATAATATACAGCATAACATACTGTATTCCAGAGTTCAAGAGGGTGAGAAAGGGAATGGTCACTCTGACTGGTCTGCGGCTATGCAGCCCCATACGCAGCAGGATGTGATGCACTGTGTGTTATGACACATTCCTCTCATAACCATCATTAAAATGTTCTGTGACTTGTACCACAGTAGACCTTCTGTCGGTTCGGACCAGACAGAATAGCCTCCGTTGCCCTCGTGCATCAATAAGCCTTGGGCGACAAACACCCCGTTGCTGGTTTGTTATTTGTCCCTCCTCGGACCACTGTCGGCAGGTACTCACCACTGCTGACCGGGAGCACCCCACAAGCATTGCTGTTTCAGAGATGCTCTGATTCAGTCATCTGGCCATAACACTTTGGCCCTTGTCAAAGTCGCTCAGATCTTTACTCCTGCCCATTTCTCTTGCATTCAACACGTTGATTATGAAAACTTATTGTTGATTACTATCTAATCTACCCATGCCTTGACATGTGGCCTTGTTTGGAGATGATCAGTGTTATTCTCTTCACTTGTGAGTGGTCATACTGTTTTGGCTCATCAGTGTGAATGGACCATTTTGCCGAATTGGTGCATACTAAGAGGTGGACACATTTTACATTTTTTATGTTTTTTTCACCAAAACTTTGCCCATATATATTTAGTACCTTAAGTAACTTAAGTACATATATCTAGTAAAAGAACAGTAAGTTTCCAAATTGTATTTATTTATTTTTTTTATGTTTTTCCTCTCCCAAAATTTGTCACTACCGAAAATGCATCCGTTTGATCATACTTTGTTTAAGAGTTAATGATTGATGAAATGTAACCAGTGGGGATTTCTTTAAGACTGCAAGGGAAGCTCGGCTTCCCCTATAATGTCAAAAAAATAATGGTCAAATATTTACTATTGTGTAAACAATTTATTGACTAAAAATGCGTTAGAACATGTTCATCTCGAAAACGAGTTCGTTCAGAATCAGCTACATAGAGCAGGTCGGCTGACTCGATTTCATTCTCATACATTCCCGTAGCGTCACAGTGCATTTCCCTGTTGAAGCCGAGCGTCCATTGACTTCAATGGGGCTGCTTTGAACAGTTTTTTTCAGTGCTCCGAAACTAGACGGTCATTGGATAAATGCTGCGATTATGTCCCACCCACGGACGCTCAGCGTCTCTGGGGGTGAATGAGGAGTGGGCTGGCCTGGACTCCGGGCTTCCGCGTAATGATTGGAGGATCTGTCAAAAGACTGCATCTCCTTTTGACTGACAGCGAATCTGTACTATAAGAAGTCGCTGAAGCTATTCGCGCTCAGTCCCATCGCGGATTTCTCAAGTGTAGTCGAAAGACAAACTGCTGCAACCTATTTCTTGATATCATTGCAATCATTTTCTCGAAAAGGAACGTAGGGCAGAATTTACTTTTAAATAAATGGACAAGTTTATAATGTAGGCCGAAAATGAGCTTCCCCTCTTTGAAAGACCAGCAGCCACCACTGAATGTAACATATTTGATTAATTATAATCAAAACGTTTTAGTTAGTAACTAAATTTTACTTGAATTTTACATTCATGTCTTTTTCAAAATCTCTGGTGCTCTGTGCTGCCCTCGCATCTCTGTTTAACCGTTTTTGTCACAATGATCTTCTCTCTTTTCCCATCCTTTTTCTTTTCCATAGTCTTCTTTTTTCATGAGCCACTGGTACGACCATGATATCCCTGTTCCTAAAGTACTTGTGGTGTGTTAGAGTGACTTGTTCCTACATGAGAGACTTTCCCTATACAGCTTTAGCCTGTATGTTTCAGCACAACTCCTCGGGTACTTTGCTCAAGCTCTGTGAGTTCATAATTCCAAGCTGCTTGAGCCTGTCTGCTTTCATTTGGGCATTGTCATGGACTTTGCAGACACATGTCTCCCTATTACTGATGTTTGGGGCAACAATCCAAAATGGGTTTGTCCTGCAAAAAAGCGAATAGAACAGCTTCAGAAGAGGCATCTCCATTATCAGTTTTTGATACAAATTCAGCATTGTGTCAAAGAGGAACCTCTTTTGTTTTTTCTTATTGAATCGTGTAATTGTTTCATTCTTTCCTGCTGATGCCCGACTATTTTTATCTTGACTTCAGAAAGTTTTGATGATGTCTATGGTCTTTTGATGGTAAGTTCTCCGATAGGTAAATGCAGCACGTGAGTTGTCTGCAGTTTTGTTGAACCCTTTGTGGTAGATGCCAACTGCTTTTCTGACCATAGAAACAAACTTGTATTTTCTGAGCCATCTGTTTGAGCGAGCTCTTCAGAATGAATGGTTTTCCTTATATCTGACAGACTTGTATTTTTCCTGCATATTCTGCATAAGTGTTTGTGGAAAAGAAGGGTCTTTTTGATATGATCACAAAATTCACACAAGATTCATATTTGCTGCTACTGAGTTTGAGGTTCAGGTAAGTTTAGGGGTATTGTTAGGTCAGGGTTATGGTTTAGAGTAAGGATTGTGGTAGGGTTAGGATTAGGTGTAAGGTAAACAGAGTAACTACTGATATAATGAAATGCAGGTACTTTAAATTTAAGTACAATGCATTAACATGTGTGCATAAAAAGTACATTGTATCAAATGCATATGTATATTGTAGTTAAAGACACCTAATATAAAGTTGGTCAAACATTTCTGGATTGGCTGTATAGGAATTCTTTGTATAGAATGGCGCAGTGAGCACATGGTCTGGTACATGGTATTTTTTTTTCAGGTGGCTAAAGGGTCTGCCCAATACAAATATTGCAATACAAACAAAATAGAAGGAACATTGGTACAGGTTATAGGATTTACTAATAGTTTGGCAGGGTAGCGCTTAAATTCAATTCCATTTTTAGGTTAAAGAGTAACAGAGGCTTGTCTGGCAGGCAGGTAAACTCCTGCACACTGGCACTGCTGACTATAGCCTTAGGCTTATTTACAACAAGGCCTACACTCTGAATCACTTCAGCCTGACAAGAGACAAACACACACAGACAAGTTCATACCTGCCTTTAAAGTGATATATACAGTACGCTTGCAGCAAAGCTATAGTATTCACTTTGAGATATACTGCTTATTTGATATAGCTGACACAATTATATTAATTAAATGTCTCTATCAAGTTGAGTGCACGCATGAGAGTTGAATGTGGGTGTGTTACAAGTAAGACATAAAAAAAGAAAGAAAATGCTGACGGGCTGGTATTATCCAGTGATCTTAAAGGAATAGCCCCCCCCCCAAAAAAAAATAAAATCAGAAAAATAAAATAATAACTTTCATAATTTACTTACCCAATTTCAATTCAATTTAAAGTACTTTATTGGCATGATTGTGTTTACATACATTATTGCCAAAGCATTAATACACAAAACAGATAATGACAAGACAAATAATAATAATAAAATAGTAACATAAAAATAGAATTAAAATAAGTTGCCAGTTAATGAATAAAATAAAATAAAAACTATAATAACAATATACACTATGCAATATAAATATTCACTCATCTTCATGAGGTTTTACAGCCATTTGGTACACAAATGGTAAATTTGTGAAAATATCTGAGGTCTGCCAAGCTACAAAATGACAAAAAAGCACCATAAACGTGATCCATACGACTTGTATGCTACAATATATTCACATATATATACAATATAAGAGTCTTCTGAAGCCATTCAATTGCAATTTTATGAGGAACAAACCAAAATGTACATGCTAATCACTAAAAATCATCAGCTGTATCTCTCCTTGGTATGTTCATGAGAAGTAGTATTGTTTGATTTGTGATCGAATCGCTCTTTTTAGTCTGACTTTTTGAATGTATCAGTAGATCTACTTCACAAAACAGCTCTAGGGTCCTTTTCCCAAAAGCATCGTTAACCAACTATGGTCACAAGTTCCATAGTTACCAGCATAGTTCAACTATATGGTGTTTCCTGAACAACAGCTCTACACCTATGGTTAGAAGCATAGTTTCTTGTTAGTTTGCTGTGTGAACATCCTTTTTTACATGCATTTAAGAAAACGATTTATTCCAGGGTTTTACAGACAGCAGCACCCTGAAATGTCACATAAACATGAGTGCAGCCTTTTAAGGGATTAAGAGAAAGCACTTTATATCACATGGTTACTGTCGGAGACCACGGCTTTTATGTGTTTATGTTAACGCATAAGTGGTATTAAAACGTTTTTAAAGAGTGCACATCTGAATATGCTTAAGTGCGTCGGGGAACACTGAAGTCTAATAAAGAGGGAAACCCATCTATAGCAGCGCAATGCACCTGTCGTATAATAAAGTGCATGCCGCTTTCGCGTCTCTAGCAGCCTTCTCGCATTAAATGGCTTTCTGGTGTACATGTAAATTAGCTATTATAATTTAGCATTTGCAGAAGTTATTACTCCACCCCCTGAGTAACATCATTTACGACAGCTCAACCAACATGGTTCAAATGATATTTGTGCGACATAATTACTAATTATTTACCATTAATTAATTACTATTAAATGTTTTGGGAAACATTTGTGACTAGCTTGTTAATTTCTACAACAATGCATCACACTATGGTGGCTAGCAGTGAGTTACGTTGTTGTACATTGATTGATTCTTTCACTAATTGGACTGATCTGGGTCTTGAGTTAAACTCACTGACTCGATAATCTGGTTAGAGCAGTCAGTTAACAGCTCACTGGAGTTTTAGATCATCAGTGAATAGGATTTAAATTTTGGTCTGTTCCTCCACCATGATCTCTTGAGAATTTGTATGTAATTTTATGTAAAGTTTGGTTCTAGCACACATACGTTTGCTTACATTTGCAGAGACACCAAAACGTACAATACTGACATATTGACAATTTTGTAATTTTTGCACATTAACCCTCTAGGGTCTGAGGGTATTTTGGGCCCTGGAGATGTTTTGACATGCCTTGAAATTTGTGCTTTTTCCAGTTGTTTAAAAACATATTAACAGCTAAAGTCTTATAACACTGTATTCAGCACAAACTGGGCTACAATAATATGGGAGCAACATTTATGTACAGGTTTGTAGTTTTGAGAAAATAACGTTTATGCATGGTTTTTGAAAAAACTAAAATTTTAAGTCACTGAAATAAGGCCATATAACACATACTAAACATTTGTCCACAAGACTTTTGATAACTGGATCTTGTACCCTAGAGTATTTGCGACAAAATGATGTGAAAACCATCTTGATCACTCATTCATACAAAACAATATAGTAATTTAACTTTTGTAAGACAATTTTAGTGTTGAAAGGTAATATGAGAGGAGGCGTGAACTATCATGAATATGGATTGTAATTCACACCTGAGAGACAAAGACCACTCCCCTGGGCCTATCAATGAGGGATAGAGAATGAATGTGAGGAGACTTAATGATCAAAATCAAGTTTTAAGTTAAAATAAGTAATCTGACAATATATTTTCTTTACATAAAGACTTTACTTAATTTTAGACCTTCACTATCTTTTAAAATATTTATCTTCTGCTCACCAAGACAGCATTTTTTTTATCCAAAATACAGAAAAAACATTGATATTCTGAACTCTTTTTACAATTTAAAAGAACAGGTTTCTATTTAAATATATTCTAAAATGCAATTTGTGATCAAAGCAGAATTTTCAGCATCATTACTGCAGTCTTCAATGTCACATGATCCTTCAGAAATCATAAGATGGTGATTTTCTAATATGGGCATATTTAAAGTGCATTTTACTCATTTAACCCTAACACATATTTGCAAGCACAAGCTTGGTTGATGATAATGAGGCATTATAAATACTAGATAAAATATAATCTAAACATTCATATTATTTTTATATCATATTATATATCATATTTATATCATACAGCATACAATTTAAATATCTGCTTTAGCCAAAATAGCATTTAAATGTAACTAAAACTTGCTTATTAGGACATATTTCAAATGTCAATACTCTGAATCCTGTCTGGCAAGTCTGTAAACAGTCCCACTAGTAAAATATGGACATGTTTATATAAAATAGCATGTCAGCTAATTAAAACTAAACACTCATCCGAAATTGTATCCTTGTCTGGATCAAGTTTCTCTTCAAAATACAAATGTTCATTGGAGTCCCGCTCTTCTTCTGAGGAAAATGTTAACTCTTTCTTACAATCCTGGAGCTTTCTCACCTGTGTATCTTTGCAAATGCGCAGAAAAATGAATGAAATGTGTTTACATCTGACCTCACAGTCGGGGCGTGAATATTTGCATTGATCGTCTCAGTACATTAGAGTATGAATGACGCGCTCTGCTGGTGGGTGGGATCACATTACAGATAATTAGATAGACCAGTAAAAACTGTACATTGTTTTGTTTCATACAGATTGCATTTGCAAGAGAATATTTGTTTTAAATTGCAATTGTTTTATTTAAAAGTAGACATTTTAATCTTTCTTTAGACATATGTTTCATGTTTGTGTGATAAGTATTCGCGGAGTTTCAGTTCATTTTTGTGACGTGTTTCTGAAATATGCTCGCGACCCAGAGACGTCTGATAGCTCACCCTTTTTATTTTCTTTATTTTACAAAAGCACAAGATTTTGTTGTTATTGTGAGTGTACACAAACAAAAGTAGACCCTTTATAGCCTCTAATGATGTCTTACACTTATCTGTATACCCAAAAATGAGCATTCAGAGTATTTTAAGTTGTTTCTGCTGTAATGACGAAAATATCCAGCAGGATGCGCCGGCGCGTCCGTCAACCCCAGAGGGTTAACACCTTTTGAAATGTACAAATGTTTACATATACTGATTGAATCAATGAATATTGAATTAATGCGATTAATCGGTTTATTTCATTGCATTTATAATCAATGAGATAAGTTAAGTGTTTAATGCCATCACATTTATTTGATGCATTTACCTAATATGACGAAAAAATAGTTTCATTTGGTGCTGTGATTTCTATTGCCCTAGTCAATGTTTTATAGGATTATATCACTTTAACCAAGACTAAACGTTTAAATGTTAAAATGAATAAAAATGCAGTTATAATTTAATAATTCCTTAAGGATTTCATTTATATTTTATTTGCCACAGGACACAAAAGGAGTTTTCAGAATATGCCAAATATAAAAAAGCACACAATCAAAAGCATCATAAAACAATCATAAAATGTATCTATTTTATTTGTTTGCTATAATCCAAACCTTTAGATAGCTTTGTGTGAGGAATAGACACATATTCATCTCCGGCACACTCTCCCGCCAGCTCCAGCTCCGTAAGAGACCCTGTGAGTCCAACTTCAAGATTCACTCCATATCTCTGCACACCTCTGGTCAGAGGAGTCATCCATCACTGTGTTGGTCCTATCAAACTTCAAATCGGATGTTTGCATTACGAAGAAATCATTCTACTGGTTCTGGAGAGCTCTACAGCTGAAATCATATTAGGATGTCCCTGCTCATTTAATATTCTCCTGGTACACCAGAAACACCCTGAGGTGGGGGTCGAATGTTTTCCTTCCTGCTTCCCCAATCATCCTAGACCCAAGGCTTCAATTAAAAAATCGAATCTTCTCCATCTCAATACCACCTCCATCAAAAGCTAAACTAGTCAAACTTCTATGGAGATACCACCCTGCTACTCCCACTTTCAGGACATCTTCTGTCCCCAATGAGCCTCTCAACTAACTCCTCATAGACCATGGGAATGTGCAATAGACCTCCTACCTGGGGAGTCAGTGCCCAGTGGTAAGATATATCCCCTCTCCATCCAAGAGAAAAAGGCCATGGAGTACATTGAAGTGGCCCTCAACCAGGGCTACATCCGGCCACTCCAGAGTTTTTTAGGATTTGCCAACTTCAACCATTGGTTCATTAGAAACTACAGCTCCATCACTGCTCCGTTAACTTCCCCCCTCAAGCCGAAGCCCAAGTCTCTATTATGGACCCCCGAGGCTTCCTATGCCCTTCAACATCTCAAGAATTCCTTCACCACAGCTCCACTCCTAATCCATCCAGACCCAAACAAAACTTTTGGTGGAGCTAGATGCTTCTACTTATGGCATAGGAGCTATACTTTCTCAGAAGCAGGGGAAAATATCAAAACTCCATCCATGTGCCTACTTCTCCAAAAAACTCACCCCTGAGGGGCAGAATTATGACATCGGAAACCGGGAGCTTTTGGCTATTAAGCTAGCCCAGAAGAGTGGCGGCATTGGCTGGAGGGGACCCATCATCCTTTTCTTGTGCTTACTGAACACAGAAACTTTGAGTATCTTCGGGAAGCTTCAGGCATGATGGGCCCTCTTCTTCACATGCTTTGACTTCACAATCCCCTATCGTCCAGGGGCCAAGAACTACAAAGCGGATGCTCTTTCCAATCTCTTTTCGCCAGAGGAAAACACAGAGGAACCAAAACCATACTTCCTCCACATGTCATAGTGAATCCCATCCAGTGGTCCCTGGATGATAGCATTCTGAATACCGCCACCACTGAACCTGCTCTGCCGGTCTGCCCCGCCAACAATACCTATGTTCCCACTTCCCAACGTCTGACACTCATTGAGTCTGTACACTCCTCTTTGGGCACTGTCCACCCTGGGACCAATAGGACCCTCTCGCACATTCAGGACCAGTTCTGGTGGCCATGTATTGACAGTGATGTCAAAAGGTTCATCAAGGGATGTCCAGATTGTGCCATGTCAAATACCCCATGACAACTACCAGCTGGCAAACACCTTCCGCTGCCCATTTCGCGTCGCCCATGGTCACACCTGGGAGTGGACTTCATATCTGACTTACCGCCCACTGAAGGATTTATGCATGTTAGTGGGTCGATTCTCCAAGGTCGGAAAGCTGGTTCCCCTCAAGGGACTTCCCACCGCCATGGAAATGACAGAGATACTGTTTAACATTTATTCTGTAATTATGGAATCCCCAAAGACATTGTCTCCAACAGAGGTCCCCAGTTAATTTCAAGAGTCTGGAAGGAATTATTCTCCCTCCTAGGTGTGACTGTCATCCTTTCTTCTGGATACCATATGCAGTGAAAGATCCAAGAGTTTGGCCGATTTCTCAGAACCTTCTGTCATCGCCGCCAGAACCGTTGGAGTCGCTTCCTGTTCTGGGCCAAGAACGAACAGAACTCCCTGCATCAGCCTTCCACCAATCTCACTCCATTCCAGTGCGTACTTGGCTACCAACCCCGTCTCTTTCCATGGTCCGGAGAGCTTTCCGACATTCCATCAGTCGACCATTGGTTTAGAGGGAGCGAGAGGGTCTGGGACTTAGCTCACCACCACCTGCAACAGGCTGTGTGCTGCCAGAAGTCTTCAACACTGATGCACAGAGATCTTCAACTCCTGTTTTCCAGCCTGGGCTGAAGCTGTAGCTCTCCACAAGGGACATCAGGTTGTGCCTCCCATGTTAAAAGCTAAGTCCCTGTTATATTGGTCTCTTCGTCATCATGAAACAAATAAATCCAGTCACATACCAACTCCCACCTAAATATCGTATTCACTCTAAATTCCATGTCTCCCTTTTGAAACCTCACCACCCGTCTCTCTCTCCTCTATCCACCGAGCCTGGTCTGGCTCACAAACCCCTCCTGCCACTGACACTGGAAGATGGACCCGTCTACGTGGTTAGAGACATCTTGGACTCCCGGTGCCACAGGGGTCATCACGAGTACCTCGTGGACTCATGGATCAATGTACCACCTCGGGACGACATCCTGGATCCGACCCTACTCTCCAACTTCCACGACACTCATCCGTATCGTCCAGCTCCTCGTGGACAGGGTCGGCCACAGCGTTGAGAGGTACATCCCTCTGGAGTGGCCCATGGAGAGGGGGTTAATGTCACAGATTCATCAGGCTCTCTTGCCACATACACATGCAGCCTTCCCTCTCTCCCGAACACTAATCGCCTGCACCAGTCTCTCATCACAACATAAGACACACTCACTCCTCAGTCAATGTTTCATACAGAGTTTTCAAGGTTCCACTCCAGCGATATCCAACAATTTCTCCAAGGTTCCTCTACAATAATTACAATGATATGTTTTCCCTGTGTCTCCTCTCCTTGTGTCACTGTCTGATGCTTGTGAGTGTGGCTCATCAAGGACTCTCACTTCCTATATGAATACAGACTTATCAGTGTACTGCTCATCATTTACTGTTCAACATCTTCTGATTGATACTCACCTGTTTACGTAAACTGTGTGTTTAATAAATACCTGAAATACCTGCCTTCGGGTTCAAACGTCATCTTCGAGTCTGGGTTTCCGTTATAGCCGTAGATCCCACCGTTACTGTCAACCAGCACTGACTTTGTTTTCATAATTAAAAAATTGCAGCCTCGAGAAGCATTACAACTGGTCTTACGGCTGTGATGTTAAATGCTCATTGGCTCGCAGAGGGAGAGTCACAATTGAGGGGATGGCAGGCCAGAACACAAAAGCAATCTCCTTTAGCTTTAGATGCTCTGTTCCATCATAACTCTGTTGCAGAGCACATCGGTGGGTCAGCAGACTCTTTCTAGTTCTCCGTTACTCTCCCCACTCCACATTAACATCTTGTTATTTGTTTAACAGCAAATAGTAATTAGTGCAGAGCGCTTTCAATAAGTCCCTTCTAGGGCTGCAACAACTAAGCAGTAAAATTGATAATTATCGATAATGAAAATCTTCGACAATGAATTTAATTACGATTAGTTGAATTTATGTGGCAAACACGGAGGAGCTCTGCCAGTAATGGCACTTTACAGCCCAGTGAAAATGTGTTGCATGATGAAACTCGTTTGAAAAATTACAGAGAGAAATTGAAGCGTAAAGAAAAAACACGACCCAAGAATTTCAGCACACAAGAGCACTTTATAACAAGCATACAGTTTAATGTGGAGTGGCTACTGCATTAGGTGCGTTGAAAGAGGGCATGTGCTATTTGATGTGCTTAAAGAGTTTTTTCTCTCCAATGCATAACTTATATTTTACTGGTATTTTCAGTTTTATAATGTATACATTTCAAAATCAGGAGTGAATTACAGCGTGTTTCGCAAAACTGTTTATGTTGATCACATGCGAGTCTTCATTAAACTTCACTGAGCAAACCAGCATGCACGGATCCGCGTCAATCAAACCGATTGCAATGGAGAGCGATCATTAAACTTGTGCAACATCATACCACACTTTCAGTTTTCATATGTACTTTTCAGTTGGGCAGAATTATTAATATTTCTATCCTGTTGTCACCAATGCCATTTTTTGTCCCACAATAATTTCACTCTTTAATAAACAGTACTTTTAAAGTTTTACAAGTAAAAGAAAGGAACTGCTTTGCATTTTTCCTGAATGTAATAAAAATTATAATACAAATTAAACAGCTATTCATGATTCAGGCTTTGTTCAAAGTTTTGAGAGAGTAAAGAATTGTTCTGTACAGTATACAAAGTCAAATCCTTATACCCTTTATCATTTCTTAAAAAAAAATTATAATTATAAAATACAGCAAATATTATTTATCCGATTAATCTAAGAAATAATCGAAGATTAATCGATGATCAAAATAATCGTTAGTTGCAGCCCTAGTCCCTTCACTGTTTGTTCTCTCTCCTCCATTCAAGTTCCTTTTCTCACAGCAAAAGTACACCAAGGCAACTTTTTCTCCTTGACCATCTCTGCACCATTCTGTTTCACCCACACTTGTCACACCCCAAGGTCCACTATGACAGCGGCCATTTCATACTCTCTCACATTAGGGATTGGTGGAGAATCCTTAAAGCGACAAGGCAGATTTTCACTCCGCCACATGTTAGTTTATAAAAATACAATCGTTTATTGTTAATTCATAGTGCATTAATTAACATTAACATACAACTTTTGATAAAATATACTATATTTTGAAATTAACATTAACAAAGATTAATAAATGCTGTAAAATTATTGTTCATTGTTAGATGGTAAATGGTCTGTATTTATAGAACACCTTTTTAACCTTAGTGGTATTCGACTTATTCACCCATTCACTCACACATTCACACACCAATGATGGCAGAGCTGCCATGCAAGGTGCTAGACTGCCATTGGGAGCAACTTGGGGTTCAGTGTCTTACCCAAGGACGCTTCGGTATGTCGAGTCGTGTGGGCCGGGAATCGAACCACCAACCCTGCGATTTGTGGACAACCCGCTCTACAATCTTAGCCACAGCTGTTCATGTTAACAAGTGGAACCTATTGCTGTCAAAACGTCCATATTTTGTGTTGCAGCGTTTAGCCAATCATACAAATATGTACGTTTAATATAACAAATAAAATGTTAAAATAGCTACATACTGAATAACTATGCGATCAGGCTGGTTCCTTACATAATCGCTCTCAGAATACATTGAATTTAGTGCACGAGACATACTGACCACTTTGATGGTGATTTTTTTTTCATTTTGGAATCTAATTTTTAACATTCACCTTTCACCTTCTTTCACCTTCATTGTGTGGAAAATGTATTGTTAAAAATGTTAACTTTTTTGTTTCACAGAGGAAAGACAATCATATGGGTTCGAAACAACATGAGGGTGAGTACATAAAGATAACATTTTCATTTTTGCATTAACTATTCCTTCAATATCGCTGACAAAGCTGTGTGTGGATATGAGCATTGAATGTGGGTTTGTTTCCAGTAAAACTGCAAAAAAGACAGCAAACGCTGACAGGCGGGTGTTATCCTATCATCTTACTGTAATACCTCCATGTTTGCGTGTGGTCCAACACAACAGTCATCAAAATTGTTCAGTGTCACCTCTGACGTAGATTACCCAGAGCTGCCAGACAGCTGTATTCTCAAAATATACTGTAATGTATGGTCACACATCGGAACCATGAATTAAGTGGCCAGTGGAAACAAAACAAGTTGTCCTTGTTACGGTGTTAAGCTCTGAAGAGCTGGTAAGTCAGGCAGCATTATAAAGGCACTTGATAAATGTGCTTTGCCCCACTTCTGGTTTTGTTTTCACTTCCCAATCCTTTGCACTGTTGACACTTTGATAAACATCATAGTCAAGTCGAAAAACTTGGTGAACCGTGTCGCACACAGAACTTGCAGAGTCGACAGGATTTTCAGCCAATTTTCTGTTCTAGGAAGTTTTCCCCTTCAAGGCAACAGATTCTCATGTGCTCCTCGAGGGGGATTGCAAAACAGCATGTTGCTTCTCTTTCAATTGAAAAATAACAGACTGAGAACTAATCTCAAGGGAATATTACTCACTGTTTTACCCAGTAAAGTCAGACAGTTGTATCTTCAGCATCTACAGTATCAATGTTACAAGCAGTATCTTTGAGCAGAAAAAGGCATTGGCATTGTCTACATTCATTTTGGGGATAAATCTTTGAAATTGTGAATGATGAGAGGATTCAAACATGGTAAAATTTGTTAAAGGGACGGTTTACCCAAAAATTTAAAATTCTGTCATAATTTACTCCTCCTCATGTTGTTCCAAATCCATATTTTCTTTCATCTTTGGGACACAAAAGGAAAAATATTCATGAAAATCCTAGTCTGTCTTTTCAGAACAATGGCAGTCGATAGTAACTCACTTTAAAGCTTAAAAAAGAATCCAAAATTATCATAAATAGGGATGCACCAATATGGAATTTCTGGGCCGACACTGATAATTCCCAGCACATTGTGGCCGATACACAAATAAACCGTGACAAATTATCGGCGAAAATATTGTCGGAAAATCCATTATCGGCATGATAATAAAGGTTCCCTTTTCCCGGTTACCGTCCAATAATAAATTGGCCGATGATATATCGTGCATTCCTAATCATAAAAGTAGTCCAGCTCATGAGTCATATTCCAAGTCATATGAAGACACATGAAGACATATGATAGGTTCTGGTGAGAAACAACCAAAAATATGCAATTTTTCATTGAAAATCTTGATGTCCAATGTTGCGTGATCAAAGGTGCATGAGAGAAGCTCATTCACAGTGGCTCAAATGTCCACATATGAACTTACAATATTTAGTGCTAAAAACAGTGCAAATGTGAATGAGATTCTCTTATAGTGCTCATGAATATGCAAAGGATGTCAAGATTATCCCTAAAAAATTAGTCATATATCAGGTTGTTTATCACCATCATACACCCTTTTGTGTTCCGCATAAGAGTGCATTCTTGTAACAACATGAGGGTGAGTAGATTATAATTAAATGTCTTCTGCTGTGTGAACGTAGCCTTTGTGCATAATGGGCATTTGAATTCTGTGGAAATCTGCAGAGTCCAGTAGGAGCAAATTCCTTGTACTCCTGGTCTTGTGTTTCCTGGCTGTTGGGGTTAGGATTTAGTCAGGGGTGCTTATTACTTGTCGATCTCATTAACAGGTAAAAAAGGTAAAGGGAGTATAGAGAGATATAATAACACAAACAACAACAATCTTAGGGTTCACACTTTCTTTCCCCTCATTTAGGCTTCCATGTGTGCAGAAATCCAAAACGTAAGATGGCAGGAGAAGACTCATTAACTTTTATGAGGAAAACTCTACCTGGTTGGTTTAGGTGTAGGGGTAAGTTTAGGGTTGGGTTATAGTTTCGCCGACCAATCATGGTTTCCTCATTAATATAAACAGTGCTGGGTAGGTTACATCTGAAATGTAATCTGATACGGATTACAAATTACATTACTAAAATTGTAATCAGTAATGTAATATATTGGATAGTACTTTTATGTAATATAATCTGATTACTTGTGGATTACTTTGATACAGTCTAATCATACATATTAAATTCAGTACCAATTAACACTCCTTTCATTAATCATTAGTAAAATCATAATATATATATATATATAAAGAATTGTATTACATGTTAAAAAAATAATAATAATAAGGTGTTACAAAATAATAAAATCCAATCGTGACCAAATTTAATAAAATCGTAAAGAACCATAATTGCATTGAATCATTGTCAGAGCAAATACTTACACCCTTATTATCAGTAAATTACATACTAGTTATTGCTGTTGGCAGGTTGGTCATATAATCAATAACGTTTAACATGTCATCCATGAAAACATTTTAACATTTTAACATGTAATGTAACTCAATTACAAATACCATTTTTGTAATCTGATTATGTAATCCAGATTACATGTAACCTGTCACTACCAGCACTGAATATAAAGTACTTTTCCCTCACCATCCTACGTTACAAATTTCAGCTTCTTTCTGTGTGATGCAGGAGCGCTCACTGTGATGCGTATACGCACCTGCGTGTCAGTCAAAACACTTTAAAATGGCAGTCTTAGTGAGGTATTAATAGAAACACAGTCAGTTATGTCTAAAGTAAATGTCAACACCGGGACAAAAAAGTGGATTTAAAAAATCTGAGCTGTGCATTAGGACTTGTAGGACAGTGTAAATGCAGCTTGATATACGTACATGCCACTATCTATGTTGTTAATATTAATCAAATAACAATTACACAAATATGAGAATACTCCTAATTGCTATTGGCTGGATAGATTTAGTAGCTTTGAACAAATATAAACGTATTCATACATAATCATACAGTGAAGACCTGTAATCCATTTAGTTAAATTTTAATTGTCATTAGGCCTACTTTTTTACATTTCTGAATATTTATTTGGATGCTTGAATGCTGTTAGAAAATAATTTGTTTCTTTGTTCTCATTTTAGTTTAGTTTTCTATGTATTGAATAATTACTTGAGAAATTTGAATAGTCAACTTTCAATTTGGTAAGGAGCTGACTACTGACACTTTGATAGAGTGACAACACTGCTTACAATGTATATTTAAATATATAGCTGGGTATATCTTACCATATAACAGCATTCTGAAAAAGTAGATCTTGTGCCATAGAGGTGTGAGCACCCTTGCTCTAAGTAGAGATAGGAGATAAACAGGTAATGGGGATTGTCACTTGCTCAGGTTGGCATGGCAGGCACTTAACAGCCCATTTGAGTGTCAGCAGGGGTTTGGATGCTTTTGATACTGTCAATTATGAATAGTTCACCCATAAAATGAAAATTCCCTCATAATGTACTCACCCTCATGGCATTCCAGATGTGTGACTTTCTTTATTCTGTAGAACGCAAACAAGGATTTTTGGAAGAATATCTCAGCTTTGTAGGTCCATACAATGCAAGGGAATGTTGACCAAATTTTTGAAGCTCCAAAAAGCACATAAAGGCAGCATAAACATAATCCAGGGATTTAATCCATGTCTTCTGAAGCGATCCAATCGGTTTTGTGTGAGAACAGACTAAAATATAACTCTTTTGTTATTTTGATTTTCATAGTAATGAAATTTCATAAGTAATTGTTTCTTGTTTAAAGTATGTTTAGATTAGGAAAATAACACAATACTCAATACAAATGATTATTAGTTTTACTTATTATTTTGTGGACAACTACTTTGTAGTGGTTATTTGAGAAAAAGGGGTGATCACTGTGATATGCCCCTTTCCAACTATACAACCTCCAACACAACAAAGAAAGGTGCGACCATCAAGTCATTCAATTGTTTCTTTAACTCCTCCATTCCTGTACAAGTAATTAAACAGCTTTTGAGAAAGACTTGTTTTAAGATGAGCCTGCTCAGCTGAGTATTTCATTTGCCATCCATTCCCATTTAATGTAATGTAAGTAGGAGGGGGTGAGTGTGGGAGCATATGTAGCCGGTGTGGTCGTGTAAGCTAGTGGGTCAAGCCTTGCGGTCTGGACGTAATCGCTGTGGATCAGCACAGGGTCACTTGCTCTGTCGGACAAAGGGTTTAGGACAGCCAAAGGAATGCATGTTTTAAACTCTCTGCTCTGTGATTGCAACCCTTCAGCAGCAGCAGGGCTTTATTTAGTACAAATTTTACAGGGGCTCAATCTGCGGATATCCACATTGGTATTCTGACCGTGGCAAAAGCAACACAGGACTCTGCCAAAGGGAAACATTTTTGCAGAGGCTTTTTACATTCAGATTGTGAATTGTTTAGAGAGCCGCTGTTAAAGTTCACCTGGAAAGTAGTAAAAATGCTCTTTGAAGTGATTCATTATATCCTGATGGGGTCTGCATTCGTTAAAATATCGTCTGAAATATATTTTCCATTAAGGAACATTCCAACTCATTGCTTAACCCAAATTTATACATCACAATTCTCCACTGAGCTGAAAACAAAGTTCGAATGCAGCACCTGCCTGAATATCTCAATCCCTTCACTGACAAGATGTGGTTTAGTAAATCCCCTATAACTGAAATCACTAAAAGACTACTTTTCTTCCATTTTAAAATACTTTATTCCCCCATAGCTATACGAAATCCATCCATATGTTGATTTCCTCCAAAATAACAAACACTGTATGTGTGTTACAAAACACACACTTCTGCACTATTCTACGTTATCTTATTGAGAACACTGAAAATGCTGCAAAAAGAAGTGTACTATGGGTACCTGGATGATGCACTTCTTCAACCTTCAAAGTGGAGTGTGGAATGTTGGACACTTAGTGCAGCCAGCGCTCGAGCCTAGCCGCACGTAGCTGAAGGGAAGGAGTTACCTGGCTGCATTGCTGGTCTGACAATGTAAATAATTAAGAATGCTGCAACTAAAGAAACTTGAGTGAAGACTTCACCTTACTTATGTGAGTTCAATGCTTTATCATCACCCCACGCTGTGTAAATATGTACGTTGTTTGAGATAGAAATGTTGATCTGAGGTTGGCTAATGTGCTAAAGCTAGCGGCAACACATCGCATACATTTGAAACTTTAAGCGTTCCAATATTAAGTGGGACAATACTACATTTTGAAAATTAATACACTACATGGCTGAGTGCATAGTGCATGGTGTATAGTGGGACACCTGACTCAACCAATGGTGTGAGTTTGGGTCAAGACTACATGTATGTTCGACCAATGGTAGACCAGGGGAGTGTTTGAGAATCCTCTTTGGGAAACCTGTTTGTAAAACATCAATGTCATCATTTTTGCAGTTCCATTTGGTGACACTGGTGGCACAGAATTCATACACTTCACCTTTAAGTATATCCAACATTTTTATTTCATTTACATTTTATTATTTTCTTGTTTTATGCACACAGCTCTCTACACTAATTTGATACACAATATTAATTTATTTGCCACATGCATTTTCATTAGATTGAAATACAAGGGCTTCAGTCCAACAATTTAAATATTATTTTTCGTCTTGTTTGCTTATTTATTTCCATCAAAGCAACAGCTTCGACAAGGGTAAAGAGCTTACCATTTTAAAGGGCTCTCTGCATCTGTTACAATGATCTTCTCTTTGTAGCAGTACAATCTGCATAACTTTGCCATCTAAGGGCTGCATCAATGCCAAGCATCAGGATTTCTGGTTTTGAAAGGCCATTTTCCTGGCTAAGGTTAGTGCCTGTGTTAGTAGACCCTCTGCGTGGGACTTGCACAGTTGGCACAGTGACCAAGTTCCAGGTTGTGAATAGGCACTTTTGCTTTGTTCCTGCACCCTGGTCTTATAGAATCGCATTACTATACCTAATAATTTTGGCTAAATAAAAATTACAGTGCTTTTTGTATGTATCCTAACAGTTTCCTGGTGAAACACTAGGGGCACTACAACAACAACAATCACAAATAATGATGAAAACAGACGTTTTAAGCAATTCATTTTAACAAAAATTATCGTATGACTTGTACTTTATAATCTTGTCCAAACACAAGCAAATTTTGCAGTAACTTCAGAGTGTTGCACTTGCGATGGAAAGGACCAGGGTACAAGAGTCCACACTTGAGCCAATAGTGTCATAGAAGCCACAAAATGTTTTTCCTTAGGAAGGTAGGTTAGGTTGATTTTTAACTCAATAGAGCATTAACCTTAAAAACATAATCTGCTTGGAGGAAAATGTAACTTTCTTTTTTTTTTTGCACCACACAGTGGAAATTTCACATTGGAACTGCCACAATACACGTAAGGTACCACGTACTTTATTTGCAAAAATGTTGTACATAATTTGCAAAAATTTCACCACAGCTGTCCATGCTACCAGCAATTTCTAGAAGAAGGCATTATAGATCCGCATGGCTATCGTTAGGTGGGACTGCTTTACATTATTGCATAAGAGTGGCAAAGAAAACAAGGTGCAAATTGAAAATACAGAGCGGGATGTGGAACGTTTAGGGAACTTTACTTAAAGTATCTTAGAAAACATAACATTTCTCTAGAACATGATTCATGTGTTTAATCTAGATTTTAATAAAGATTTATCTGACTTTTTTTTATTATTATTATCATCTTGGACAACCGTATTTGTCAATTACCCTATTAACAGATTTGAATGTGGCTTATCCAATTGTGGCTTATCCAATCAGAATTCTGAGTCAAACTGTCTGTTTTCTAATATTCATTTTATTGAGTCTTTTGTTTTAACTGAATGGTTACATAATGTAAGGCTGTTTTTGCACTGAAGCCAGAATTTTGTAATGAATAACCTTATTCTTTTGGTTTGTGTCCATAAATTGAAAAATGGAAATAATCAAATTAAATTAAAGTGTAAACTATTTAAATCACTGGATTATCCATAAATAAGCAGTACCATGTGGTTATGTAATATATATATATATATATATATATATATATATATATATATATATATATATATATATATAAATCCACTGTATTCTGTGCAAAATATAACTATGATATGTAACCGTGATATTAAATTACTCATACTGTGATGAGGGAAGACAACCAACCTAGATACAAGAAATGTCTTTATTGCACAAAATGGGCATAGATGTAGATTCCACCCCATTAGTTTAATGTAGCCAGGTCAGATGACAGCTGTCTTTGTGAGGTTAATTTCCACTTCGTGAAAACACCCTCCATTCGTGCGTTACCGGATGGGCAGTGTGAGTGTGTGCAAACATGCCCCTCCTTTGTGATGCCCCTCTGGGGAAATCTTTCATCGAGTGATAGAATCATAAGCAAACATCTGACTACAGAAATGGATTTGACAATTAAATGGACATTAAAAATCAACGTTATTGTTCACTCGCTCTCACAGTGTAGGGAAATGGACTTGCCGAAGGGGGAGGTTTGCTAGAAACTGCGACACATAAGTATTTTAATGGATGATGTCATGGTGAGGCTCTGAGAATAGCTGGAATCGCATTAAAATTGCATTAAAGAACCCAGACGGTTTAGCTGTTGCACATCGCTGTCTGTTGCTACACAGTCGAATAACTAATGGCACTTAAGTCTAATGTGCACATGAAAGAACACGCTGAAATATAGGGTAGCTTGGACACAGCATTTTTTCCATAAGAGGTTTTAGGGAAGATCTTGTTTTGTGATTGAAATAAAACGAACCTGAACTCTTGCAGAATTTGTGTTAGAGTTACAGTATTTATTATATGAAACAAAACGAAACAGTGTCATCATTTACTCACCCCAAACCATTTGTTCATCTGTAAAACACAAAAGGAGAGGTTAAGCAGAATGGGGGGGGGGGGGGTTCGAGGTCCTTTTCTGCATATCGCGTTGCCATTTTGTGTTCCGTTCTGCATAACACGGCAACTCATTTTAGCTTATTGCGGCCCATTCGGCACATTTTCACGGCCGACCCACCGGCCCGCGAGGTTCTCACGATGGCCAGTCCACACCTGGTCGGCCCCAAAGTGCGTCGGTCCACTGGGAAAATGCCCAGTATGCCAGATTACCAGTCCAGCCCTGGACTCTACCCTTGTTCAATGTCAGTATTCTTTATTAACTAGATTTGTAATGCAGTTGCAATTGAAAATTCAGCCTCACTAATTCATAGGAACTTAATATAGTCCCCCCCACTCAGTGTCTGAGACTTGAGTTCATGGGAAGAGGGCAGTGCCAAAGTGGGACTGGCACAGAGACAAGACTCCCCGATGCTTGGCATCCTTGTTCTTCTAACTTCACATAGAACACCTGAGTACACAGATTAACACTCAATGCTCATTGAATCTGGAATATTCCGCTCAATGCTCACTGACATCACTACAGCTGTTCCGCATTTAAAAAGAGCTGAACAGGTCTTCAAAAACTCCAAGCGCTCTGATCTATACACTTAACCTGCTCATTTCGTTTTCTCTCCCAACTTTTTGGCTCCATTTCAAATCCATCTGCTCTGCCTTGCTGTCTACTGCCTAGAGGCAACATCCTACAATAAATAGATACTCATAAGAATCCAATTTGAAAGTCCTCACACTAGGTTAACATGAGACTCGACTCACAAATGATTTCAATAGTTTGATGTTAAAATGCCAATTAAATGCAATAATCTACACTGTAAACCCGAAAAAGTTAGCAGAACTCAAAGAATTTGTGGTACTCTATTACATAATTTTTTTTTTTAATAAATTAAAGTTTAAGCAGAACTGTCAGATATTTATTTTGTACTAATGAGTTTTGATTGTTCTTATCTTGAAATATTGAGTAAGCTAACTCATACATTTTCATGGCACTGAAATTAAAATTAACAAGCAATATCAATTTAGATTCTTCAAGTATTTTATCATCTTTTGTCCCCACAGAACTTGTTGCAAAACGAATCTTGCGATTTCCTATCCATCAGAGCTTTATTCTGTTGTGGATGTGACTTAGAAGTATCTTAGCAGGAAGCATAATTATGCTTTAGCATAATTACCTTTTGGAACGGCATTTACATCTGGAAAACACCTGCGATGCCTTAAAATGCTGCCTACTGTTTGTAGGTTCACTAGGTTTTGGAACAGAGCCTGTTTCATCTCCTCTGTTCTCCACAGTGGCTAAGTTGATAGAGAACAGCCCAAAGCCACAGTTCATTAGTGGTCAGCAGTTTAGGACCACCAAGAATGAGTTCCCTCTGTCTCAGAGAGGAGCATAACAGACTGGGGAGGAAAAATAGGCTTCTGGACTTCTGGATTCCTTTAGGATGCATGCAAATTAAACTCAATTCTTTGACTTTGAGGCAGTCAAAAGTTCCAGGGTGGTTTTAAAGCATTGGCACCTGAAGAACACATGATATGACATCAATCACTATCATACCTCATAACTATTACAACATCAGACCAATCTAATCATAACCATGTGATCCATCTTGCTCCATTGTACATCTCATATTTGCTCTGGTTGTACATTTTCATGTTTAATGTAGGTTTAATTTATTTTATAATACTTTACAACAAGGTTGTATTTTTTTTACATACACAGTAAGAAAATGCATTAGGTATCATTACTAACAATGAACAATATATTTATTATAGTATTTAAAATACAGCATGTATTAAAGCTGAAGTGTGTTATTTCGGCACCACAAGTGACACAAACGGAACTGCAAAAATAAACATTGTTTTAAACAGCCTTTTGAATAGGCCCTGTCCACTGTTGATTAAACAAACAGATAGTCCCACTCCAGACTCACACCATTGGTTGAGTTAATGTGGTTGTGTCAGGCTGGACAAGTCGCTCAAAGCAAAAAGAGGAATTTTTATAGTGCCACAGAGACACAGTGTTTAAAATTTTTAAAAATTAACCTAAAAATGGCTTTCTTATAGTTGTCTCAGCATATAAGCTGGGATAGGAGAAGTATTTTAACACATAGAAAATTACACACTGCAGCTTTTATTTTGGTTAATGATAATTTCTAAAAATACAATCAATGTTCATTCACAATGGATTAACGTGAACATATACCACTCTAAATGGTTAAAATGTATTATTTTATGTTGAAATGAACTTCAACCATGATTAATACACTGCCTGGCAAAACCGTTTGGATTTAATTAAGCAGATACTGAAAAGCCTATGATTGGATCATTATTGCAGTGATTAATATGTTTCAGCTGGCAACAATTCTTTTAACCCTCACTGATGCAGTGTGTAGCTTCTCATTTCTTAAACAACCATGTAGGAAGATATATCCTGTGGTCGTGGGAAAGATGTTACTGTGTAATTATTGGCCCGCATCAAGCAAAGAAAACAACTAAGGAGATTGCTAAAATCACTGGAATTGGGCTAAGAACTGTCCAACACATTATTAAAACCTGGAAGGACAGTGGTGAACGGTCAGCTTTGCGGAAGAAATATGGTCGGAAAGAAATAATGAATGATCATGATCGGAGATCACTAAAATTCTTGGTGAAGTCACATTGTAAAAAATCTAAAGTAGAACTCACAGATATGTTTAATAGTTAAAGTAAGAGCATTTCCTCTCGCACAATGCAATGAGAACTTACCAGGTTATCCCATCAATGGATATCCACGGGCATATTCCAGGACAAACAATTCCAAGAATCCACAGGTGTGTATATATATATATATATATATATATAGCTCATTTTGTGTTACTATACAGTGAGATATTGTGGCACGGTGGAGGGTGGGACCGGCGCGTGATTACGCACGCCCGGTCCCGTATCAGGCTAATTGAGCCGTCAAGAGGGATAAAGGCCACTCGCAGACGGCGATCGAGAGAGAGAGCTTAATCAGCAGACATGTCTGCTGTCCTATGTGTTTGTTTTAAGTTCTTCATTAAATTATTATTTATTTGTCAAGTCGGTTTCTCGCCTCTTCCTTGCCCATGTACGTGAACTGTCTTTACAGATATATACTGTATATTGTGACTATAAATTCTGATCAGTTGAATGCCACTTTGGTGAATGAAGTACACATTTCTATCCATAAAAGCAACATCTGTACGTTATTCAAAACTTTTGGCCACCAGTGTGTGTGTGTGTGTGTGTGTGTGTGTGTGTATGTATGTGTGTGTGTGTGTGTGTGTGTGTGTGTGTATATATATATATATATATATATATATATATACACACAATGTATATATGCATGTATATGACATTTCACTCTTAATACAGTATCTTAATTAGATTTTGTTTTTCATATTGTTTTAATGTAAAATGTGGAAGCACAGTCTCCATTCATTTCATATCCTGTGATCAGAAGAGCTGCTATTAAAAACGAGGTAGCTGGGCCTCCTTTTGCTGGATGGTTCCACAACATTGCATTTAGGAATTTATGGACCTGAAAATAACTGTTCTACTGATCAATCATAGTGTTCCCTGGTCAATAACTAACCATGGCCATCCAGAATTTAAAGCAGTATCTGCTGAAACTATCAAAGATGCAATAACAGGACAAGCCAAGAGAAAGACATTAAGAAACAGACTGATCTGACTGATGAAGTTCTGAAACGACCAAATATAAGAGATATAATAGCTATAAGAGACACATACAATGTATTAATATAATAATGAAAGAATACAAAAATTATGTCCTGGGATGTTTCATTGTGAATTCACCACCTATAACAGCAGCTTGACCTTACAGGCTACTATGTTATACAAATACACAATCAGCATGGGACAATATGACATGAACCTCATGACTGTGCAGGTGTTATATTTTTCCACAAGTGAGCACAATGTTCCAATGTAATAACGCAATTAAACAATGCCATGAAATGTTAGATGCCTTTGCTTACTGGTTGCTGTGGTAACAGAGGAAGCAGTCTTCCGAACAGGCAATTCACTTGGAAAAATTGACTTCCTCAGGAATATGGAATGCAATTTACAAAGATAACTGTTAGGCTGGAATTGTCATAAAATCCATTTACACCCTTTACATATTTTTCTGTTATTAATGTCATACTTGGAACTCTACCCCACCGAAATGCTATAGTAAATATTTTTTTTAGGTTAGTGAATGAGTTAGGCAGAGCTTTTCCATATGCGATCACACGGGAAGTCGGCATGTTGTTTCCGAGAGTTCCAGTACACTAGGATTGACCACATTATGCCGACTCACTGACTAGCGGTATCTCCTATCAGAAATGTTTGCATCGCCTCCAGTGTGTTTTTCTTCCCATGTACCACAACCTGAAGCACATTGCGCCAGCAATGTAGGAGACCCTGGTTCGGATTCAGCATTGAAACCAGGAAGTAATCGTGTTTGCACAATCAGTGACAAGCAAATGAATGGTGATCAGGCCTGTGAAGTTCCAAAAAAGGAGCGTAAAAGTAATTCATACGACTTCAGTTAATCGATGTCTCCTGAAGCAATCCAGTTAGTTTTACGTGAGAACAGAACAAAATGTACATCTTGAGAGCAGTCTCCTTGGCGATCATGATTTCAAGCTTGATTACACTTCGATGTGCTTAACACATGCGCAGAGCTATACGAAGTGTAATCAAGCTTGAAATCATGATCGCTAAGGTAATCGTGCCTAGAGAAAGAAATGACAAGATGTAAAGAGAAAAAGTTACATTTTGGTCTGTTTTAAAGCTGCATACACACTGCCAGCAACATTGCTTGAGACAGCGACACCATCCCATTCATTTTCAATGAGAGCTGGCGACTTCCACGACTCAAGCTGTCGTGACCGTTGGCGACCAGATGTGGCCGTGTCCAGCGACGCGACAAAGTTGAGACAAGTTTAACTTTCTTCAAATGAAGAGTGACTTACGGGCGCTACAGCCAATACGAGCGAAGACGATAGAGCTCATGTGATCCCTCTCTCTCTCTCAGCTCTTGCAGTAATGGAAAGATCAGGGAACCCACCCTCTGGAGCAGCTCCTCAAACTGGGTCCTGTCAAGCCTGAAGTACTGCTGGAACCGGATTTCATCCAGCAGCAGCTCCTGCACCAGCCGGTGTTACTCACCATGCTGATTCCGAGATTGAATGGTTTTGTGGACCCAGACAGACCAGCGTTTACATTTTCGCAAGAGCACGCCTTGTTTCTCGTTCATCTTTGATATAAAGCATTTTATGTACTGATTCCATTTATATTTACTCTTTTCCCTCCAAAATGTTTGTTTTTAGCGACAAGAAACGGATTCGCTGTCAACAGCAATGGAATGGCTTCCATGAATGTCATTTATAAACGTTACTAGGCAACCAGTAATGGGAATGCCCACTAGTGACCTAACCGCCAGCCACTGGCGACCTGCAGCGACAAAGTCGCTGACAGTGTGAACAGGGCTTAACTCAAAACCAACTGGATAACTTCAGAAAACATTTCTGGATTACATATATGCTGACATTATTTCTTTTTTGGAGCTTTTGGTGTTTCGATCATTCACTTGCATTGTATGGACATACTGATATTCTTCTAAAAATCTTCATTTGAGCAGAAGACAGAAAGTCATACACATCTGGGATGGCATAAGGGTGAGTAAATGAGGAGAGAATTTTTATTTTTGGGTGAACTATCTCTATAATGTTTGTGGTTTGGGTTACAATATAAAATATGCATTACTTTTCACTGTATTACAGCCTGTACAGCTGAAAAAAAAAAAAACAAGTATTTGACATTTTACCCAGAAAACACTTTCTGCTTGGCCACTGGAGGCAATGTTTAGAATTCCAGCAAGCATATAGTGATTTCAGCTAAAGAAAAGTCAACCTGTTTCCGATTTTCATATTTTTTAAACTACAGAGCAACATGAAAAATGATTTAGCCCAAAACAGTATCAACCATTATACATACGTTAGCATTAGCCAGAATGCTATTTTAAAGGGGTCATAAACTATATTTTTCTCCTTGAAAATTCACTCTGAAATGTGACACTTAAACTGTTAATATTTGAATAAATTTATTTCTAAATTTGGGATTATTTAGAAGGATTAATAGAGTAGCAGGTGCTACACGCAACCAGGAACAATACAAAAACACAGCTGCAAGCAGCAATTACACTTAAATGGCAAGCATTGCACAGCATTAACCACAACTCAAAGATCACAAATGACAAAGCGCAAACACACACAAGATTACAGATCGCCTCAGAATGGATTTGAACCTACAACTTTTCATTTAACTGGTCACTGCACAGTCCACTGGACCACAGAGCCAAATTTACAACAAAACGAAAATTTGATTGGAGAAAAGCCCAGCAAAAATTTGAAAGCACAATTCAAGGGTCACAACAGAAAATTAACCTTTATGTTGCCTTTACACAAGAAGCCCCAACAGTTTGTTAGGTGGTGACACTAAAGTCATTGCCGACAGGTGCTTGCAGATATATTCGTTCAGATAATCTTCTATTATATTTGAAGTGTCTGGATCAAATTAGCAACTGCTGTTTGTCTTTTCTTCTTCTAGACATTTATTTAACATGATTTTATTGCACTTGTGGTGAGCTTCCATTTGAGGATTCGTTGCTCCAGCATGTGGAACTGGATCATCGTCAACATGACAGCAAAATCCTCCTTGTTTCAAAATCAAATGAGATGTGACTATTGTCTATGCTTGAAGCATGATGGAGTTGTTTTATCTTTCAAACCAATTGATCTGTTCATCGGTGAATAGTTCAAAATGCAGGCCTTTCTTCAACAGCAGAGCTTGAGTCTTCTCATTCTTTTGAAGAAAACATTTTGTGATCGTCTGACATTCAGCCATTGAGCAACTGGGATGTGTATATATATATATATATATATATATATATATATATATATATATATATATATATATATATATATATATATATATATATATATATATGTGTGTATGTATTTGTAATCTATATGTCTAAATGTATCTTAATTTAAATCCTCTGTATATGAAAGGGGAAAAATGTGTGTAACTGATCGGAGTATGAAAGCAGAATGTGTGTGTGGGTACTAGAAAGGATTGTGTGTCCACTCAAAGTGTGCATCTCTCCCTCTCGTCTGCAGTGATTGGAAACCCCTTTTCTCTCCCTCCCATGTATAGGTATGGGTGTGGACAAAGGAAGAGGTCTGTGTCAGGTGGCAGGAGCGGGGAAAGTTGTCTCACTCTCTCTAGGAATGCTGTTCTATTGAGATGTTTTTACAGAACATCTGTTTTACATTACTGCTGAGGCAGAACTGTTAGGCATAGAAAGTATACAGCTCTCTTTCCTGCTTGGATAACAAACAGGGATTCTACACATTCCTTATGCTTATATTTGAATATATTATGAATCCTTAAAAAACTCTCTTTCTTTTATTCTTTCTTTCCCCTTTCTACTGTTTCTCTAAATAGTGAAACTGCAGTATTAAAACCAACTGAATTGTTATAATTAAGTAATCCTAGTCTCCTTTCAACTAGCTAACCATTTCTGGCCTACCTGTCATGACACCTGACCTACTTAACCTTGTCTCATAGCTTAAAATCACCTCTTTTCAACCAACCAGATCAACTTAACTTTGCCAAATCAACTCAAATTAGCCAAATCAAACTTAAAATAATCAATCAACTTAATTTAACCTTAAATTTAGGAACTTTAGCTACGTCTGGCATTTACTAAATCTTGGCAACACCCACTGTTCAATTGATAACACAGCAATTGTGATTTTTTTACAGCAGTTCTCAGACAATATGTCTCATCACTATAATCATGCAGACTTATTCAAAATTATCAAATAAAGCCTTACCTGATTATTCTGGGAGAGATGCCTGAAATTGCTGATTCTGTTCATGACACCAAATTGAACACTTTAAATATAGGTATTTTTACCTGTTGGGAAATCACGTAGCCAAACACCAGTTGCTTTGCCAAGAAAATGTATAGTTATCAGACATAGGAGAGAAAGTTACATGTTAATTCTAATGGTTTTATGCTATGGTCTTCATTGTCTTTTCCTTCTTTCTCTTCCTCTTTCTCATCTTTCTCGGAAGAGCCAAACATTGTGCATTTAAGTCCATCCATAGGAAAAAAACAACAACATAGGCTTCATTTGTCTAAAGCAGACCCCGCACTCCCACCTTAATTTGATTCATATGTGTCACAAGTTCCAAATTTACCATTAGTTAATGTAAAGAACTTATGTATGACTTACATGATAACTTACACTGGCAGCCAAAAGTTTAGAATAATGTACAGATTTTGTTCTAATGGAAAGAAATTGTTACTTTATTCACCAAAGTGGCATTCAACTGATCACAATGTATATTCAAGACATTAATAATGCGAAAAATGACTATAACAATTTAAAAAAAAAAATAATTCGGAACTAAAAAGACTTCTCATAAAAAATCCTCCACATGCAGCAATGACAGCTTTGAAGATCCTTGGCATTCTAGCTGTCAGTTTGTCCAGGTGACATTTCACCCCATGTTTTCTGTAGCACTTGCCATTGATGTGGCTGTCTTGTTGAGCACTTCTCACGCACCTTACAGTCTAGCTGATCCCACAAAAGCTCAATGGGGTTAAGATCCATAACACTCTTTTCCAATTATCTGTTGTCCAATGTCTGTGTTTCTTTGCCCACTCTAACCTTTTCTTTTTGTTTTTCTGTTTCAAAATTGGCTTTTTCTTTGCAATTCTTCCCATAAGGCCTGCACATCTGAGTCTTCTCTTTACTGTTGTACATGAAACTGGTGTTGAGTGGGTAGAATTCAGTGAAGCTGTCAGCTGAGGACATGTGAGGCGTCTATTTCTCAAACTAGAGACTGTGAGGTACTTATTCTCTAGTTTAACTGTGCATCTGGCCTTCCACATCTCTTTCTGTCCTTGTTTTTATTTTGGTAATTTCAAGCTTTTTATAGCCTTCATTCCTCAAAACAATTATTGACTGATGAGTTTCTTAAGAAACCGGTTTCTTTTTTGCCATTTTTTACCTAATATTGACCTTAAGAGATGCCAGTCTACTGCATACTGTGGAAAACAAAAACAAAGACAATGTTAAGCTTCATATAATGAGCCAAATAGCTTTCAATTGCGTTTGATATAATGGAAAATGATTTTCTAGAACCAAATTAGTAATTTAGCATGATAACTCAAGGATAAGGTATTGGGAGTGATGGCTGCTGGACACATACAGTTCAAAAGTTACAGGCAAACATAACCATTTTTACATATTTTGACCCATAATTGGTGCTGCTTCAAAACTCTGCATGTGCCCCAAGACCATGGTTCTCATGAATTATAACAAGTTTAGTTTCGATAGGAAAAAGGTTTGCTGAGATACAGCAACAAATCCATTTTAACTGCCACCTTGTTAACTGTGCGTAACTTTTCAAGAAAGTCGAAAATCTAAATTCTTTATTATAATTTCTGTGCGGCTTGGTCTGGAGAATATTTCAAAACATTTTTTGGTCAAATCAGAAAAAGTTTGAAGGATGTAAAACTTTTAAACTGTAAACATCATAATCCAAGATGGCAGCCACTGTTATGGGTGGAGTTTTAATGTAAGGGGTCCATTTGAATCACCAAGAGGAGAGTAATCAGACAAAGAATGGTGTCTCGAGGACAACTGGTTTAAAATATATGCACAAAAGAAAAGTGCATTTTTGAACTTATGGTGGCACTATAGAGTTTGTCCAAGATATCCCATTTGCTATGGGGACTATTCACGACCACTCCTATCAGTGTGCCAAATTTCATAATTTCCAAACAAATGGTTCTATTGGCTGAAATAGACTCCCATTGGGGAGAAATACTAATAAAATAATAATAATAATAACAGATACAATAGGAGCTACCGCCTCTTTGAGGCTTGGCCCCTAATAATAATAATAATAATAATAATAATAATAATAATAATAATGGATACAATAGAAGCTACACACCTTCAGTGCTTTGCCCCTTAAATGAGAAAGTTATAAAATGTGTTTGGAAAGTTTGATGGAAATCTTCAACATTTTTTATTTTTTTTATCTCAAAATACAAGTAAAATGTGATTCCTCAAGCTGCAACCCCTTTATAACAGATCTATTTGTTATGGTTTAAAATAGTTGTGTATACAATTGGTGCTCTTAATTATGTGCTTGAGAAGCTAACACAGTAAACCTGATATCCATCAGAATACCCACATAATTAGACATGGGTTAAATCAGTGTTCCCAGTGCTAAACAGTTCTCTGTCATACAAAACAAACAATATGGTCAGACTGTTATGGGATCTCTATAGGATTCTACAAATTTAGTCACAGATTTAATATAGACAATGAAATGAAGAGCCATTTACACTGGGAGAACCATTAACTGTATAGAAATCCCACACATTTACACCACATATCATATTCTGTATTGTGTTTAATAGAATTCTGTGACGTAAATGACGCTGATGGAAATGTGTATATATATATATATATATATATATATATATATATATATAAAACCCCATATACCGTAGGTTGACCACAAATTGTGACTGTTTGCTTAGCTTTTGCTTAGCTTTGAATTGGGATAATTGTTTTGCTGTTTGATAGGCTAATTTGTTCTCAGCATTATTAGATTAATCCCAGCTTTATCACTGTTTGTGTTATTGAAGAGAGACTGCTCTCAGTGGTGAGTCACAGTTTACAAAGTTGAATTCTGGCTGTGATCCAATCCATGTTGTGAATCTAGTGTACTGGGTTTCTAAAGTGTAAGCAGTGAGCTTCATGCCAGCTCTATTGTTCTGTGGGTATTGTTGTCCATAGCCCTGATTTCTCACAAAAGAACTGGCTTCTTTCTCAGGGCTGCAGACATGCGCTACTGGCAGGATCTCTTTCAGGGTGAAATAAAGATGGCTTTGATTTACACATTTTGTGTCTTGTCTTTATATGTCTGGAAACTTAGAGATAGTTCACCCAAAAGTGAAATTCTACAGTCATTTACTCACCTCCATGTTGTTCCAAACATGTACTTTCTTTCTTCTATTGAACACAAAAGGAAATGTTAGCCAAATTGTTATCCTAAGTCACATTCTATTTCTAAGCATCTTTTTTCCATACAATGAAAGTAAATGGCCATTCTGCCTAACATCTCCTTTTGTGTTCCATGGAAGAAAGTAAGTCATCCAGGTGATGGTTTGGAACAACATCAGGCAAACCTTTAATCAGAATTATAAAATGGAAAGTTGCACATTCTGTATTAATGCACCAAGTTGCTGTGTTTCTTAAGCAAACATAAATAACTTACAATTAGTATAATTAACTATATTATTTGTGGGAGAATGGTTTATTTTGATTAATAATACTAGTGAAGGGAAATAAGTAGGGGTGTGATGAGATCTCGTGCCATGAGATCTTGCGATATTACAATGTGACAATATTTCTCGTCGAGGTGAAAAGCTGTCTCGCGATATCAGCATGATGGAAATTGAGGGTGAAATTAGGAAAGAAGATGCCCCTGCCACATTTAAATTGTTTGTGTGGCAGCATTTTAGGTACCCGGTGGAAACAATAAACGGCAGAGAATGTGACAAGACACGAACAATATGCAAGTACTGTAAGAAAATGGTGCCATATACCGCGGCTAACACAAGCACTATGCAAATACACCTACAGAACCACCACAGCTCTAAACTAAAATCCAACAGGTCTGAAGATACTCATGCGAAATCATACAAGAGAGAAGCCAGTCAGTTGAGTTTGTGAACCTTTTACAGTGCTAGCATATTGCATGCAATCTTTTACTGCATATGATAATTCATACTCAGAAAGTAGAATTGAATTGACATTCATTACAAGATGATTAATTAAAACATTTAAAAATGCACCTGCATTGTTTTGCATTTTGTGACTTTCAATCAAATTAGAGATGGGCGGATCGATACTAAAGTATCCATACTTCCGATACTGATGTGGTATCAAGAATATTGATTCTCACATTTTTTAACTAGTGATATTATTATTTAGATAACATGAATATTAATGTATCTCATAAGCTTCGAAGTGGACAAGAAATATTATATGAGAAAATTGTTGCATTCGTTCATTTCATTAAACATTTTTTTCTTCCGCTCATCTTGACATGCAGAAAAGCTAAAGTACACCAGCAGACAGCGATCACACTTTCAGTCATAGTGCTCGTTCAAAGAGGGAACAGTGCTTTCCTGAGGTAATGACAGAAAAACGGCATCTGGATTATTCACACCAAGTAATAACAAACCTAGACATGATATGTATTATAATGGGCTTGCGTGACCATTTTAACAGGCTTATTTTAATTCAGAGGTGTTAAAACGTCTAGGTTACGTATGTAACCTCCGTTCCCTGATGGAGGGGAGTGTGTATAGTAGAGAAAACATGGAGGATGGCAGTTTCTTGACTTTCTTTAAGACACAGAAAGCGTACTCTCCTCCGACATGTTGAAAGTTGACGTCTCCTCACAACTTGGAAACTTGGGTATCAGGTAGGCGCCCTGAGCATGTTGATTACTCAGTCCATTGTTTCTCTCTGTTGTGATATGTCTTAATGCTGAATCTGTTAGTTTAACTCTATTTCTCATCTGTAGTAATCCAAGCAATCATGGAGTGAGAGACAATTCTGCATGGCTGCAAAGAAATTTGCGTACTAATTGACGACACTGTCAACAGCACAACTCGCTCATAGCACACACAAGATGGTCCTTTGTCACCACCTGCTGGCTCAAATCTTTAAGTGACACAAGGATGAATCAAAATTCACATATCTAGCTGCTATTACACATCTGCACTGCTTTAGTTAATTTGGACGCAGAGCAAAAATGCATGAGTTTAAGGGGTTACTTTTAATGCAAAGGAATTAGTATATGTTGAAATTCACATTAACCAAGAATTCACTCCAGTTAACTATTAATGTTATCTAATGTTAAATAATACGATCTTCTAGTCAAGTGTTGCTGCAGAGTAGCTTCCCAATCATATCCCCACTGTGGAAAAAACGTACACTCACTCAGTGTCAATGTGTCTACAAGAAAGAGTGATAGTAAAGATGGTGATGAAGGAACCAACTCTGGGCGAACAGTCTCTATGGAAATCCAGTGCATACTTTGACAGATTGCCTCTATTTCCCAGCCTGATAAAATCATGAAAACACACAGAAGTGTGTTTACAACAGACAAGTCTAGGGCTGGGTTATAATGACAATATAATGTGCAATGGTATGTCAACTGGTAGAGATTATACTATAGGCCTACCGTTATACCGTGACACACACACATACACACACGTAAATATATGTAGGACCCAAAAAGTCAAGATGAGTTGTTTTGCAAAGTAGAGTGTAGTCATCAAACAATGTCGAAACTTGCAGTTTGTTTACAACATACATCAAGTTTAAAGAAATACAAGTATCATTACTTATACACTATATTATTTAATATTGAAATATATCTATATTTTAGTATCAAGTTGATACTGAAGAACTGATACTTTTAACATCCTGACAAGATGATAAAAAAACATTTAAGTCTTTACTGAAAACATTCAGAGCTTAACCGCTGATAGCCAACTCCTAGCACCCCCATTACGTTTTAAAATAAAACTTTTGTTGAATTTTTCAGCAAAAATAGCTATATCACGATATGCACCTTTACCATGGTATAAAATTACTCATACTATAACATTCCTGATAGCACGCATACATCACTCAGACATCTATTTGATGTGTGTGTTTACATCTGGAAGACATATTTTTTAGATCGTTCGCTCATCTGCAATACGTCTATAAGATCTTTTTTCTCGGATGTCAATCAGACATTCAGCAGATGTCTTTGAGTCGTTTTTTATTTAGAATGTTTTAAATCTGATATTTGTGTGAAGAAGTGGGAAATTGATTGTCACATCAGTTAATAATATCTGCTCTGTGTAGGGAGGGTATTTTCTCTGTACAAACCTAATACAAGAAAAAGAAACCAAAACCTAGTGAGCTGCCAACATAGGAAGCATTATAAGACAATATAGCTTCACTCCCAAAATCAGCCGCAGGCCGTGCATTTTAAGTCTAGGCCTTCAGTGCTAGTCATACATTAAGAAAACACAGTTTCACAATGAATAAGACGCCCTATGTCTATCATACGTTACGTGGCAGTCAACTAGTAATACCAACAGTCATTTTAAAAACACGTCCACGCACGAAAGCCAGAACTTGAAACGAAACAATGCTCAAGCAAGCCTAATTTTAACTGCAGCATGACTATCAAATCTACCAAGGAGGTCTATAATACCTGGAAATATCTATGTAATAATATTTGTGAATTAAATGTTGCTTGCAATAAATGTAGTTTCATCAGGTTGCACGGTTATGCTGTGTTCCATGAAAGTTGGATGTGGGATATTCCTACTTGATATCGCCGACCATAAAAGCATTCTATTCCCCGATATTTGGAACTGCAACGCTCCCGCTAGCTTAGCAGTGGTTTGACTCTCATTAGAGATGTCTCCTAGCAACCCAACTGATAAACAATGCTGCAGTGCTAGCATTTGTGCTTCAGGTGTACGATTATCAGAAGTGATTCTAAAGTGTTATACACCAGTTTCTGCAGGCATTTGTTAAAAAAGTTTTAATATAATGTAATGTGGAAACAAACTCATTTATAGATATTACATAATAAAGTGAATGTTTATCACTTACTTTGTATATCTCCCTGAGTGTCAACATGTTTGGGTGACATCATGCCCCTGCATCTTGGCGAAATTTTTCTTCGCATTTTTCCTATTAGCAAGTTCTAAGACTTTCCGAGTTGAATGGAACGCAGCACTACTTTTCAAAACTTGATCCGACGCTGGAATGCTCAAGCAGCCTAATTTACACTTAGAAAACTCCTGATGTTGCTATATCAATGAAAAATCACTTACCAATTTACTTGAAGTGAAAATCAGTCCTCCTTTCCTGATTAATAAATTAAGCAATCACACAGTCAAGCAGAACATCTTGTGTTTTTAAATCCATAAGGATCTCTTTCTCAATGGCAATAGTGGCAGTGATGTCAGCAAGATCTTGCACTCTTTACTTTCAAATTACGTACATCACTTAAAGCGTGATTGCGTCACTCAATTCCAGCTAGAAGGCCTCGACCGGGACATCCTAAAGATCACACCCACCAAGAACAAATAAGTCAATCTGACTGGCATTGCTGGTCTGAGAATTCACCACTGCCCAATATGAAGGACATTCCAAAAAGAAAGATACCTAAGATATGTTCTACAATATCTTATTTTGCCAAATTCTAAGTTGTTAGGCATTATTGATTTTTCTGTCTGAGAGCAGCAGAGCAATCTCTCTCTCTCTCTCCATATACCTGTATAAATTTATATATAAACAGCACGTGTGTAGAGAGCGGGTGAGCAAGAAAGAAAGAGAGAGCGAGAGAGAAAAATCACATAAAGGCACATTCAGATTATTAAAATGAGCAATGATGTGCAGTATCAGATACACTGAATGTATAATAAGCCTAACTGAAGAAAGCACATCAAAATAGAGATTTGCTCTATCATGTATATCGCAATATTATATATCCATGTGTGCGGCATGAGCGTATCCATCAATGGCCACGTCATGTGAGATCTTCAAAATCTGTGTCGTGCTTCGATAATCACTTGTGGTAATGCAAGTAATCTGTTTTACCACCCCAAAATGAAGCACACAAAAGATATTTAGGAAATCATTAAAAAGATGTGCTCTGTAATAATTGAAAGAGGTCTTTATATTTATGGTGACTTTATATTTTCTGCAAGAAGTGTTTGGTAATATCGGCCACCCTTCTTCAACCATCTAACATTGGTTACTTTACCCAATAATTGTGTGCTATGTATTTTCTAGTTTAGCAACATGCTAGCATAAAATTTTATTACAATTAAGTTGTGTCATGTCATGTAAGGAGTGCATGAGTAGGAGTTGATGCCTATGTAGACTGTTCCAAATTAGTCAATTACCTTAGAAGATTGACTTTCAATAATGGGAAAATTAGTGCCCAAGTGCAAAAATACATTCCCATGTATATTGTACAAATCTGCCTGCAGATAATGATCAGCAACAGTGATCATTTTAGTGGATTAAGATGTTATATGTATGTGCCTCAAGCGCTACAGCCTGCATTCTCAGCATGTTTAGGGGTAGCTAGAATATTGCTTAGCAACGATACTTAAAAACAAACAGACTAAATGGAAATGATCCCAAAAGCTGTTATCAAGCCACAGTTTTCACACACTTAAGGCCTGTTCTGCTTGGCCCCATCACTCGCCATCTACTCGTGAGTGCTGAGAACCTCCGTCTCAACTTTCCAAAACACCTTGTCCACCCAAACAAGCCATTTAGCACTACACCAAAAGATGAGGTTTGTTCAATGTACTCTGCTCCCAGATACATTCAGTCACTCAAATTCAATCAAATACATTTTTTCTTTAACCAACACTCTTCCATTTCCTTAACATACTACTAGGGCTGCACGATTTTAACAAAAATCATAAAATTGCGTTAATTACTATCAGTTATTTAGCCCATTAGCCCAATAAGTAGCATGACAAAACAAAACAAAACTGTTATTAAATTTTTTTTATAAATTGTACACAATGTGATAGTATTAGAGCTAGATCTGTTTTTTGTTTTTTGTTTTTGTCAATCGCGCAACCATAATTGTAATTTTATTACTTTTTTCCTTAATTGTGCAGCCAAATAACCTGCTGTATCTAACCTCTCCCAACCCAATGAAGGGATTCAAGAATGCAAGTATTTAACTTAAGCTTTACTTAAATTTTGTTCAACATAAAGGATTTAAAAAATATATATTTTGAGAATTTGAAAAAGAATTTGCTAAATAATAAAGCAATAAGCCATTAGTGCTGGAGATTTTGATTCATTTCAGTGACTCAATATTTTGATTACGTTCACCAAAAAGATGAATTCAGATTTGTTCATTGATTTGTTTATTGAACATTTCTCCAAGTTCAGTGACCGTCTTTTAAGTAATTGTAATGAACCAAAAGCAGAATTAATTAATAAGTAATTCACGACCAAAACAATTCTAATTATACTTACTAAAATTTTGTGTGTGTACAATTCCTCTACGATACCTCAGCACTGCAGTTTTTAAACATAATAAACATTTCCCAACAAATTACCATAAAGCATACCTATTATATTGGGAACTTTTTTATCAAAGACAACAATACTAGCCTACAAAATAGCTACGCGTTTCAATAACGCTCTGTAACACAGATCAAATTCATGGGCAAGGAAGAGGCGAGAAACCGGCTTAACATATAACTTAAAGGTTTAATGGAGAACTCAAAAGACAAACACATAAGATAACGGACGTCCGTAATTGAGCTCTCTCTCTCGATCGCCGTCTGCGAGTGGCCTTTATCCCTCTTGACGGCTTAATTAGCCTAATACGGGACCGGGCGTGCGTAATCACGCGCCGGTCCCGCCCTCCACCGTGCCACACGCTCGTATGTCTTTGAAATGTGGTCATCATCACAATTTTTTATTCAGAATTCATCCGCTCCCTTTCATGTTGAAAAAGATTGAGGAACTGAATGAACATGTCTCTTCCTCTCGTTCAGTCTAACAGCAGATTCTCGTTCATGATGACTGAATTATTCATCTCGTTGCCGAATGAGTCCAACGGTACATTTAGTTTGTTCATGAACGAGATGATCGCCTGGTTCAGTGAGGGGTGTATTCGTTCAGCGGCCCCCACTCGAATGCTGTTGGCTTGCAGTAAAGGCAGTCTTTAAAAGCAACAAAAATGGAATTTGCATGTGTACAAATGTATGAAGACAATAACATTTTAATAACCATTTTCACATAAATGACAGATCTTATTTTACTATATTTTGTCAAATGCAGGGCTGTTAACAAGACATAAAAAGTTCAATAAAATCCTAAATAAACTACACTGTGCACCAAAGCACAACATAATTCATGTCCTTTTATATGTATTCCTTTTAGTCGTTCATACACATTCATTAATTGGGGATTATGTTTTGTGCATTACTAAGGTTGTTTTTTTGACATTTCACCCCTTTCTCTCCTTTTTGAATGTGACTGAATCACATGCCAAACTGAATATATGCTTGCCTCCGCTCATTCAGTCGTCCACCAAGAAGGACTTCACCAAGAACCAAAGGCTGACCTGACATGCAAGGGTGAGGGTTCAACTCTGTCTGAATTCATTACCATGGCTATAAAGATGGATAATCTGCTTCTTAGTGATTCACGGCCCCAGTTTGACTCCGCTTCTAAGTCTACAGTCTCAGTACAGGCACAGGCATTCACTGAATCACCCGAACCTATGCAAGTTGTTTACGCCTGTGTTTCTATGGAGGAACGCCAATGTCGTTGTAACGAAAAACTTTGCTATTACTGTGGTGAACCAGGTCATCTCATTGCTGCATGCCCACACAAGAAATCAAGTTCCCCTGAATCAAGGCTGAAAGTGAGTACCATGAACTTTGTATCACCTATACTTCGCAGTGTTCTGTTGCCTGTAGAGATCTCCATTAGTGATCAAATAAATATGTTACAGTTTTAGTGGATTCTGGTGCTGCTTTGAATCTCATAAATCAAGAGATCATACAAAAACTCAATACACCCACCATTCAATGCATTCCAATGATTAATATCACCACAGTTGACAATGCTCCCATTGGTACTTGTATAACCCAACAGACTGTTCCCATAACCATCACGATTGGACTATTTCATGTGGAGAACATTTCACTGTACGTCAAACTCAACCAATTACGCTCTTATTTTGGGTCATCCTTGGCTGGCCATCCACAATCCTTCTATATCCTGGAACCAGGGTGAGCTCACAAAATGGTCAAGTTTCTGTCATGAACACAATGTTCTGTGGATTGTGGATGGCCAGCCAAGGATGACCCAGGATAGGAGTGTGATTAGTGAGTTTATGACATACAGTGAAATGTTCTCCACGTGAAATAGTCCAATCTTGTCCAATATAGACCAAGTAAAGTCAAAGCTACTCAACTTCCTCCTCACCATCCATGGGACTGCACCATTGAACTGCCTAATATAGCTCCACCAAGAAGCAAGGCTTATCCATTGTCACGGCCAGAGAGCCTAGCTATGGAAACGTACATTGAGGATTATTTGGGATATCATGGAAGAAATACAAGCACAACATCACAAACTGTCACCACCTGACTGCCCCCCCAACCAAGCACTTTCTACCACAACCTCTATGTCTGAGAACGATCAACTGGGTCCACACTTCATTGAACACAGGACACCAAAGAACAATCACACTGGTACGTAATTCCTTCTGGTGGCCATCTGATTCATGATGTTACTAACTATGTGAAGTCTTGTCAAGTGTGTGCACAATCTAAGACCCCCAGGGAACTGCCCACGGGATTACTCCGACCACCTGTCCATCGATTTCATCACTGACATTCCAAACTCCAATGGATACACCACAATACTGGTAACTATCAACCAATTCTCAAAATCATGTAGACTTGTCCTTCTCAAGGGTTTACCCATGGCTATGGAAACTGCTAACGCTCTATTTCACCAAGTATTCAGAATCTATGTATTACCAGATGATATCGTGTCCAATTGAGGTTCACAGTTTACATCCGGAGTTCGGCAGGCATTCTGTAAGAAACTGGACATCAATGTGAGTCTGACCTCAGGCTATCACCCCCAAGCCAATGGACAGGTGAAACGTTTAAACCAGGAGATTGGCAGATATCTTCGGAGCTACAATAGCAGTGAAAAGGAAAAGTGGAGCGACTTCTTGCCCTGGGCTGAATACGCACAGAATTCCCTCACTCATACCACTCATTCCCACGGGAATAATGCATGCTGGGCTACCAACCCCTGTTGTTCCGAGAGTGAGTGTGGGATGTCCGGCTACAGCGAGCTGTCAGAGTGCAATGCTTTCAGACTGACCGGCGGAGGCACCCTCACCCCAGCTATCAGCCTGGACAGAGGGTCTGGTTATCCACAAGGGATCTCAAGCTGCGGCTACCCTGCAGGAAGCTCAGTTCAAGGTATGTGGGTCCATTCAGAATGATCCTGGGACATCCCAGCAGAAGAACACCAGGAGTTGTTCGTAGGGGGGGGGGGGGGGGGGGGGTCTGTAACATCTGAGGTTGTTACCCATCCTACCAACCACCAGAGGGAAACCTCTCCCGAATACTGATCTTCACCATTTCTTCACTGCTCATTTCCTGTTTACCACATGTGTATCTATAGCCATGCTGTTCCATTGTTCTGTGTGAAGTATTACCAGTTTACCCTGCCTTACTGAGCATTTTTCCATTGCCATTGTTTATTGATTCATGTTATGACCGTTGCCTGTTTTTCTGGATTTACTGCTTTTTGGATAACCCTTTGTTTTGTTTGCCTGGTTGGACTATCTATTTGTTTTGTCTGCCTGCTCTTACGATTATGTATCTCTGCCTTCTGTTTTGGATCGTTTGCTTGTGTCTCTTTTAATAAACTTTATGCTCATGGATAGTAATACCGTCTCTATGGCCAGTTTGTTACAATACACTATTATTGCAATCAGTAACTACATCAAACTCATCAAATAGTAGAATACAACCAGCCTTTTTTATTTTTACTCACATACAATAATATAGCCAGTAAAAGCATGTATGTGTCTGTGACAATTATGTTAGTGTTGTTTATATGAAGCATTTACAAGTAATCGGATGCAAGGATCATTAGATAATCCACAAGAAGCACAATTTTACATATGGCCACAAGGAGATGGTGCCAAGTAAATGACTCGATACAGAATCAGAGTCAAAGTGCACTACCATGTTTTGTTTAATGTTTTGTTTGCATGTTTAATTAGTTCTTGTTATTAATTAATTATTTGTTATTAATTGTTCTTTTTATTAATTAATTAGTTATTATATGTACAATTATTATGTGTTATTTTTTTGTAGAGGCTTTTGGACACATCAAGACATTTTTGGACATTAGAGTAAATTATTTTTGTAATGTTATAACTTTTGATTGCTTTGTCATATCAAGACAACATTTTTCTCAGTAAAGTTGGGAACAAAACAAAATCAGTTTTTTGGAGCCACCTTTTTTCCACCCAGATATACATAATGTCAAATTAGGAAAAATAAGAAAAAAGTAAATATTTGTCTAAATTTTTTGTGATTTTTCAGCAGTTTCTTAGACTGAGAGTAGCAGAATTTATCATAATCTATATCACTAAAAATGTGAAAATGTATCTTTACAATGATACAAACATTTGACCCTCCTTTTTTATTTATTTATTTATTTTTGTGGAGTTATAAGCCTTTAATTTTCCGTATGCCACTGAAACAGGAAATCTTTAAAAACACTTTCAGGGCTTAATGGGTGTTCTTAGGTAGGACACTAAGTGGAGTAAAACTTGCTGCAAAATTACTGTATTGCACAGAATTGAATGGCTTATTACTTTTATAAAGCAGCAGCAGCAATTGCAATATGATAAAAAATTATAATATTGAAATAAACAATTATTTTGTCAAGTGGGGTATAGTTCATTATCCTAACTGTAGGAATTTGCTCTAGCCAACCAACATAGCAACCTGTTGTTTTAACACAAATTAGTGTGGTCACGGGTCTGGGTTTGTAGTCATTTTTCAACAGCTTTAAATGCAGTTTATACACACAGAATTTAAAATCGGAACTATCCATTTTAAAAAGGCTGTATTTAAAGTTGAAGGCCAAATATAAATACTGGAGTAGTTGAAATGAACGCATTAATCCATCAGACTAATTTAAAATGTTTAACTTGATTAATGCATTAACCAATTCAACATTTGATTCAGACATTTTATTCAGCTCTGTGCAAGTTCTAAATACTAGTTGGAATAGTGATGTGTCCGAGGCTATAACACTGACGTACATGCCACAAACACACAAACAGCGATTCTTGGTGTGTTAGTCAACAATGAGCAAGTGATGGAGAAATGTGGCCTACAGTTGTTCTTTCCATTTAAATAAAGCAACCTGCTCCACAAATGTTTTTTAATAAAAAAGTTAGAGGCCATTTTAAAGATCTACAATCGTACGGATATGACTTTGTCCAATGGGCCCTTAAAGTTTGTGTAAAAGTGTAACAGCTCCACTAGGGATGTGAAATGTCTCCACTGGCTCTTGTAAATGCCTCGCACAGAAGACAGGAAGTGAGAGATGTCAAAATAGCCTCTGAGAGAGAGCGCAGGTCCATTTTGCAAATAGCATAACACAAATCACACCGCTGCCGAGCAGAGGGAAAGCACTTTTCCTCACCTCGCCATGAGCCCTGGAATCCTGCTCATTTTCCAGATGGCCAAGCAGACAGCACGAAGCTTGCTTCCGCGTGCCAGCACCGCCAGCTGTCCGGCTCTGTTGCGGGGGGATCCAGAATCACTCAGTGGCTCACCAGAGACCAATCCACAGGTTGAAGGAACTCTCCATCCATTACCCAGCAAACAACTTAATAGTTTTATTATGAATGGAAGAGGGTCCCATGTCATTCTAGATCTCTCAGTCATTGTGGTGTTGATTTGGAGCAATGTCAGCTGGGGGCGTATGGAGGCAAGGGCTGCACTCTCACTCCAAATGAGATTGAGGTCCATAAATGGTTTTTAGGTGTTAAGGCTTTCACAGACTGGAATAGATTTTTACAGCTGCACCAAAAAGCATAAGACCTCTGGTCACCTTACTTTACCTACATTTTTGATAAATTATTTTTACATGGCTTGTATCACAGAAGTTTCTTGGTGAGAAGAACACTAGAGGTTCAACGACAACAATGACTTTTATTTCCTTTCACACAAATCATGAGTAAAACGGCAGATTAACAGTTCATAAACACTTGCTTTTCACCTTGTTCCTCACACAATGCTATCTTGCTATCTAATCAACATCTAAGCACTTTGACTACAGTGCAAGACTACAGGCAATACATTTTAATGTTTGCATTACATAACCTAATAAATTTAATGGCTTGTTTTTAGTGGATGTATGAAGTCAAGTTACCATAGGTGTAGTTCAGCACATAAACTAAAGACATGTTCTTATAAAATTTGATAACCAGAAAGTGTCCAAAAACTTTATCCTCATTGTGAACAATGCATCTGTCGTTTTATATTTGAAAACCTAGCAAACTTCTTTTTGTAAAATGTTTTACTGGAAAAGTGTTCTTGTGCTATATTCCTTTAAAATAAATGGCACTTGGTTTTGATATTTTCTTAAATAATTAAAATACATACCATTTTAAGTGTGGCTTAAGTGTTCAAATACTTTTTGGGGGCCACTCTATATATTGCCTTTAAACTTCTATTGCAGTAATTGGAAAATGAAGACAAGAAAATAACAAGCCCAACATAACCGACCACATTAATATGCGATCCAGACGAAAGCATGCAAGAACGATTTATTACCTCGCACAGTTTTAATTCATCGACTCGCAGGAATTTGCAAAGCAGAAAACATGCAAATGAAAAGGATTTGGCATGGTGTGACCATGCTCATTTTGGCGCAAGGCGAAACGCATTGCGGTCTCAACTTAATTTCCTGAGGGGTGCAAAAAGAGACATTGTAATTTCTGAGCTGTCACGAGCATTGGAGGCAGTGACAAAAATGGGGCAGTTCATATATGACTGTATGTTCTCTTTTCAATCTGTAAAATATGTGACCTCATGGTGAAGCCAAAAAAGCTGTGACCCTTCATGTCCACAGACACCGAAGAAATCCACTCAATACCACCCGAGTCTGCCGGCCTGGCAGTGTGCAAAAATGAGATCAAGGTATGGTCGTCTTCAGTATGGTCTATGATTGCTTTCAATACATTTTCAATAAAGTCATCATACAGTATATACAATTTATATATATATATATATATATATATATAACAGGGCCTATATATATACTACATGGCCAAAAGTATGTGGATGCTCTCATCTAATTAACTGGTTTGGCTAGTCACCTAAATTCCAGTGAAGACAAATCATAATGTTACAACGTCCTTCCGACTTTGTGAAAACAGACTGTTCCAGAATAAGAATGCCTCTGCGGACAAAGTGAGTTCTATTAAGAAATGCTTTACTGAGTCTGGTGTGGCCTTCACAAAGCTCAAACCCCAATGAACACCTTTGAGACGAGTTGGAATGCAAACTGAGATAAAGTCCCAATGATCTCCAAAATAACAGTGCCTGATTCTCTTGTGTCTGAATGGGAGCAAATCCCCACAACCATGTTTCATCATCTAGTGGAAAGTCGTTATAGAAGAGATTAAACTGTTATAGCAGCAAAGGAAGAAACAACACCTTGTAAATGCAAAGGGTTTTTAAATTACATGTCCAACAAGCACATATTGGTGTGATGTTCTGCTGTCAACACACTTTTGGCCTTGTAGTGTATGCATGATTGAAGTTAAAGGATGATTAATGTAAAAATGTAAAGTGTACTGTATGTCTAAATACTCCGAGCATATATACGGTGTCAACTGAAAACACTTTTGTTAACCCAAACATAGTCTAGTCACAATGAAAGTGTGTAAAATGCATTTGAAATCAATACATTAAATATAGTAATATGTAATGATATGACTGAATCTACCAAAAAGTCCAACGCTTTCGCCAATCGATTTTGAGATTCTCATAACAGACATCCTAACCTTGTTTTGCCTTCACCTCATGTATAGAAAATATAAACTTTACTCAGGGATTTAACAAGTTTATTTTTCTTACCCCAAAGGCAAATTACTTTTTTTCTTGTTTTAAACATAAATCTCACACAATCTGTTGCATTGTGTTTACAGAAAAATCATAAACTGTATGTCATCATCATGTCAGTGTGATTATTAAAATGCAAAATGTTGTGATTTAATTATATAAATGTATAGTCTGCAGGCTCTGCACTATTCACTGTGAATGTACGCTCTCTTCTATCATCTCCTACAACACAGTATGTTTTCTTTCAGCGTATGACCAGCTTTATATATTCACTTTGAAGAATGTACCACATGCAGACTATCGATTTATTAATTTATTAATTGCATCCTTTTGTGGTTTAATAATCTCTCTAGGACATATGATTTTAATTAAATTAATTGTCCATTTCTATTGTCCAGTGTAAAGGAGTAACAGAGCACAAGCTCATAAAAACTTGTGAGCATTTGGAAGCAGTCTTGTGTCTACAAGACAGCGCAGGGGGACTGAATTGAGTCGGAGCTTGTTACTACTGGTAGTACAGAAACGCTGGAATTGGATATAATTAGTACAATTAGTATGAAATCCCTAGTAAGCCAAACACTTGCATTGCTGCAAGGATTCTTGGATAAACAGAAAGTTTGGAGAATACAGCATTTATTTAATTGTCTTCACTGTATGTCGTGATCAATTTAATGCAATCTTGGTGAAGCGAACCAACAATTTATTTTAAAAAACAAAAATGTCTTAGTGATCTATAACATTTGAACAGTAGTGTAAATTGTTTAAATTAAGTAAAAATATTTCACTTGGAAACAAGTCAAAATACTAAGAAAGAATGTTTGTTCTCATTGAATGTAGTTTAGCATTTCTCAAAGCTTTGAAACGCCCGCTCATGGTCTGTTCACCTTGCGTCAATGGGCATGTAATCTGCTTATCAGACAGGAAGATTTCAGACCTGAAGAACATCTGATTTGCTCTGTGAGACGCATGCTGATAGTAGAATAAGCCACTTGCCAACTATTATGAAATAAGATCTGACAAAATAGCTGGCCTTTCCGTGTCCAGTCCCTTTATGGTACCATGAGTCCCGTCTGCATAAGCTTCCATTCAAAGCTTCTAAAGGAGATTCGATCTGCAGAAAAGCAGAATTCTGCTTATCCAGCAATTTTATATGGTCTTTAAATACCAAATGAATGTTGACGTAATTCGGACAAAATATGGACCAAAAATACTGATGACTCATGATGCTATTTGTCCAATCAAATGCACTATAAAATGAGAAGGTCTCTCCCACTGCAATGACCAGCAAATAGCAAGTGACAGCTCTTCAATATGTCCAACCAAAACGTCATGTTTCAACAGGAAATAAGTAAATTCAAGGCAGAGAAATCTGCTTATCCAGCAATTTTATATGGTCTTTAAATACCAACTGCTGCTTTATCATTGTGCATTAACAACAACTGTAAGATTACAGAACATTAAGTATCATAATATGTATGTATGTGGCAAGTACGCTAAAGCATCCTCGTTGACGCAAAGCCATTTAAAATAATTTTCTTAGGTTAAGAGTACACAATCTCATTTGTGTCCCTGGAACGTGATTCTGAGTGATGGCAGTAGGCTGGATCGTGAGCCAAACATCTTAAAGACAAGCTCAATCCTTCCATCCAGTAAATGGGCAAAGGTCCCAGCCAAAACAGCTGCTGCTGGATGCCTCATTTGGAGTTTAAATAATTGTCTCCAGGTGTTCAGCCTCTATGTGAAATCCAAGTCCTTTAACAGTCCACATTATTCATGAGATTTGCGCTTCAAAAAGCCACACTTGCATCTTATCTTGGGGTCAAGGAAGATCGCTGTCACTGTAATCGCAACAGTCTTATTTTGTCAAGCAAAGTGTGTGTGAGATTAAGACAAATACTACTTTAAAACGTTTGCAGCTTCCCAAACTACAAGTTACTTACAGTTTTAAAAGTACACAATGGAATTTTGGGCTCTGTGGTTGAAACATAAAATTGCAAGTTACTTGTGGAGGACCATTGTTTTTTTTTTTGTTTTTTTTTAAGGAATCAAAAATAGTTATTGCAATGAAAATGTGTGAAACACTACTCAAAAAAAGCAAAGGAATAAAGTGCACAGTGAGCTTTGAGCCTAAATAGCACAATACAAAGATATTCAAATGGTAAAATAACGCACATTAAAGTGAAACAATAATAATCAAAATGTCAATGCCTGCAACATAGTATTCTTAACTAATGGAAAATCCATCATTTAAGTGCTCTGCCCGGGCATTTTCATATTTCCATGAGGCAGTGAACGCTAGTATTGTCATGTGAGTGGAGTTACACTGATGCGGTAAATTAGCCTCTTTGTGATGCTTTGATTTTTAAATGGTATAGCAATTTACTTGTGGAATTATTGTACACAGGTCTGCACACCAGAGTAAAAGAGAGAAAAAACATTGGCCTACCGTTTATTAAGAGATGAATATTTGCTAGGTGAAAAACAATCTGGAATCATGTGTAACAGTCACATGAAACCTCTCTTTGCAACCTGAACTCAGATGTTCAGAACATCGAATCTTTATGATGCCTGTGCTAAAAAGCTAGATGCGGTGCAACTAATGAAACAGAACACATGCGTCAGTAACAGTAAGAACAGTAAGTTGCAGCGCAACAGTCAAAGACGTCCATCCAGCATGTGTTTACATAAAAAAATTATTGAAAACAGTGCAGATGCAAGCAAAAACATGCGTAAACAGACCCTAATTTGCCCTACTGTATACTTGAAAAACTGACCCAGGTTGAAGATCTCTACTGCATTCGTCGAATAACCGAAAAGGGATTTTGGTATTCGAATATAACGACTTATCTGTGCACATCCCTATTTTGAGGTTTACTTATGGTTGCCTGTGATCATCATATCAGAGCAGATCTGACAATCTTACCATAGGGGGCAACAAAAAGTCCACTGTCTGCCCTTCCTCGCATATTATATGTTATTCAAAGATCCTTGTGGCAGGGCGGAGGGCGGGGCCGGGTCGTGACGATAAACACCCGGTCCCGTATCAGGCTAATCAAGCCTCCGAGAGGGATAAAGGCAGAAGGCAGATGGTGGTGCGATGAGAGAGAGATCATTTACGGACATGTCCGTCATGTGTGTGTTTGTCCTTTGTTTTAAGTGTATAATTAAAATATTTATATTGTCAAGCCGGTTCTCGCCTCCTCCTTTCCCTTGAACTACGTTACATTGGTGCCGAAGCCCGGGAAGGAGGAGGGATACGCTGTAGTAGAGCTCTTGCCACTACCGTCCACCCCAACGGAGCAGCCGCGGCCATCTTCCGGCGGACGAGGAGCCCAGCCGCCTGAAAGCGGAGGAACGGCCGCCGACCGCAAGGGGAAAAGGGGCTCCTGGCCGACCGCCAGGAGCGGTCAGGGCTGCTTCCAGGGGCGGAGGAGTCCCCTACCAGCCCCTGAAACACGGCGGGGTCGGAGACAGCCGACCGCGAGCAGGGAGGGTCTCGTGACCGACCGCCTGGAGCAGGAGAACCGCTGCCAGGGGCGGGGGAGACCCCTTCGGCTCCCCGAGAACGGGGCAGGGCATTCTGTCTGCCAGGGGCTGGAGGACTGCCTCTGATCAGTCTGGAGAGGCGTGGCTGTCGTCCGTTAGAGGGTGGAGGAGTGGCCGAGGAACAAGCTACGGCATATTGGAGAATAGGTTTTTTTTTTTATCTCTCTCTCCTCTCTCTCTCTCTCACTGCCGCTCTGCGTTGGCCTTTTCCCTCTCTTTTAAATTGTAGTGTTTTTTGGGGGGGGGGTACTACACTGTTACCGGAAGTACCCCCCCCCCCACATTTAAATTATTTTACCCCTTGTCCCCTCCCTCGTCCAGGTAGACGGGGATGACCTGCCAGCAGACGGCGGGGAAGGTGCGCCCCTCCCCAGGGAAAGGGGGAGGGGGGGGGTGTACGTCAGGCCAGGGGCTCCCCAGCCTGAAAGAACGAGGGAGGAATGCGGCAGGGCGGAGGATGGGGCTGGGTCGTGACGACACACACCCAGTCCCATATCAGGCTAATCAAGCCTCCGAGAGGGATAAAGGCAGAAGGCAGATGGTGGTGCGACGAGAGAGAGATCATTTACAGACATGTCCATCATGTGTGTGTTTGTCCTTTGTTTTAAGTTTATAAGTAAAATATGTATATTGTCAAGCCGGTTCTCGCCTCCTCCTTTACCTAGAACTACGTTTCAAACCTGTATCAGTCGTGGAACACTCATTTGGACATTCACCTCGCTTGCATTTCTCTTTCCCTTTATATGTTTATAAGAAGTATTGTGCCATCGTAACTATGCACAACAATTTTCTGAGTTGAAATGTAATATTTGCATTTATCTACTTTTAGTTAATCTCCAACACTTGCCTTTACCCACAGAACAAGTTCTTGTGTCTGTAATGGAACAAAACATAGGTATTTGAGATGCATTGAAGCTCTTTTTGACACAACTCCACATGTTAGAATCACTGCACTCACAGCACAAAACACTGAAAAAGCAGCAAGACACATTGTAATGGTCAAAGGCCCATCTAGCACTTGTTTACATAGAAAAATAATTGCAAAACAGCATAAACAGACACAAAAACACACCCTGTTTGAACGTCCCCCCAAGTGTACATCAGTGTTTGTGTTGGATTTACTAAATGTGTAGAAGATTTTGGGTGTTATGGGGGTGTTGTGTAGGTCTCTCTCTAGATGTGAAGACAGGTTAAGCTCTTTTGAGGGCTCAGGACGCAGTGGGGGCAGGACAGGTTAATGAGAAAAGTTCACCAAAAGTCCAACCTCAAAGATCCGATCTTCAACAGGCACAATACAGGACAGAAAATTCATGAAGCGTAGGAAGTTCAACAGTTCAGTCCTCTTAGCTTTGCATGCCACCTTCATTTTAAACATCTACCTTCTGCACATTGGCTGATTTACCTCATTTTAATCAGCCTAAGTGTGGAATAATCTGCAGGGAATACTTAATGAGCTACTTCAAAAGACCTGTCTTCCTCACATCTTTCTTAGTAAAGAACTAAAGCAGATCAGTTCTGCTGGGTGATGAAAAGGCCATCTGTATGGATGGACAGTCGCTAAGAGCACAGAACATGAGACAAAGTTATCAAAGTGGTTGATGGGTGTGAAATCAATTCCCTCACCTGTGACCTCTTTCTCCTGAGGGCTATTGTCACTCTTGAGGGTCCCAAGAGTGTCTACGCTGCAGGGTTAAACCCTTTTATGTAACAAAATAATGTGATTTTAGCCAATCTTTCTTTTTATTATATGCCTCCCCCTTTCTTTTTCAGTGATGTTTTCCTGACAAGCTGATCGAATCACTGCTCCGATTTCTCTCTCTCTCTCCCTCTCTCTGGATATTCCCAAAACGAATTCAATAGTCTTAAAATCACTTTTAAAAATGTAAAGTGGTAAAAACTCTTAATTATGAGTTTAAATATCACATCACACCTCATTTTCTGTTGACCCAGGACAAGAATCAACAGTGATCAAAATGCATATTTTTGTGATGTGTACTGCTTTACATCACAGAAAATCGACATGTTGCTTCGGAAAAATGATGTACATTACCCCAGAGTCAGATTGGGAGACTACATTTTAAAGGGAATTTAAGGATTCTTTTTGCCCATTGGAGATTTTATCATAGATATATTATCTAAATTGTATAATTATTTCATTAGCAATATGTTTTTCAAACTATTTGTATTAGTAGTATTTCTGATATATAGCCCATGGATTTCATAGGCTATGTTGTGCATGATTGAACAGACATTGAATCAACGACTTTCTGAAATTGTATAATACTTGACGCACAACCTAATTTACTGTTGCCACCCTAACATACAGGCCAACATTGTGTAAAGCTTTTGAGATTGTTGTTTCATGCACAGACAGAATTAAGCAGCTAGCTTGGTAAATGTATACTTAATTTGAGCAAATTCTGAATGTGTGGTACCAGTAAGGTGGATAGGTTGTCGTTTTTAATATACTAAAAGCTTCCAATGTAGATTATCAGAAATATATCAGAAAAGTGTGAATTCCATGAACATACAATTTTTCACTGTTCAATCAAGTTCAAAGCACACTGGCACACCAAATTCATCTTTATTGTGTGTCATTTTGCTAGAAATAAAGAACAAACAAGACTGTTTGCTGCATACATCTCATATTCCAATTAGTCACTTTTGTATTATTCAACAATTCAATAATTTCTAACAGGATTAAATTATATACAACAGTTAGTTCTGGTCCTCAAATCTGATTGGACGTGAGACGATCCATGAGCACTGATGGTCTGACAGCATCAGCACTCAGACGCTTCACTGTTTGTTTATCATTCTGATTATGTTCATGCTGTTCTAAACTAAAGTGTAAGAGTAGTGCATATCTGTTAGGAGTTACTGTCTATATTTTTAAATGACATATTTTAGCCTGCAGGTGGTGGCAAAAGATCATTTTTGTGTAATATGAGCCAGTTGGTGACGTAAAGTGAATCCGTTCCGTGATCGCTGGTATTACCAGTGCATTACTTAAGAAAGGACATTGTTTTAAATGGCTTTAAATGAACAATTTCAGAATTAAGGCTCATAGCAGCTGAGAGACACAACAGACTGTTTGATTACAGGCCTCAAGGTGCTTAACGAGTTTCCACATTGGATACACACTGTTTAAAATGGTGGAGAACATCGCTGTTTCTATAGTGAATGACTCTTGCATGGCTACCACGAAATACGGAGAAATACCCCTGCTTGGATGCTATTTTTCCACTGAAAAAGCTGACCTTCAGAACAATGACAGCATTTCTGCTTGGGAGTGGCAACAGGTGATCACACGCGCTTCGTCTCTCTCTCACTCTCTCTCACACACACACACACGCACACACCCATCAATCCATCCTTTTTATCCAATAACTTGTTCGAAACAGCACAAGCTGTGATACTATTTCTGAATTTAACTTTTTGAATTACTAATGAAGAATTTAATGCATCATTTGTTTTAAACCAGCAACGGCAGATTCTGGTCCGTCGTGTAAGAAAGTATTTCCATGCTCAAATGCGGTGATTTTATCACCGTACTCAGTTTTTCCTATAATTTGTTTATTTACTTGTTCATTGAACTGTTGTATATAAGCAATATCACACTCACAATCGTGCTATATGGCCCTACATCAGCACTGCTGTAATTACCTACTGCACTCGGCCTGCGGCTGAATCACAGCAGTGCTGATGTAGGGCCATAATCGCACTATTGTGCTTATAATTTAAATGAACGCTAAACTTTTTTTTTGTTATTATCATTTCACAAAGATATAAACTTTTAAAATGAATAAGCTTATATGTTCTTTTTGTGGACCTATATGAAGTTACTAACACATCAGTATATCAGTTATTTTTACAGTGCCTGTAGAAAGTCATCATACCTTGTCAAAATCCTTATCATTTGTCACATTACACCCTGGAAATGAAAATAAATTCAATCAATCCTTTTCCAGCTGCATTTACATATTATATCCTTCAACATCAAAGAGTAAATAACATGTAAATAATTCTGAACAATGATTCAAAAATGTATTTGTAAAATACCTGGTTTAGATAAGTGATCACCCCCCAAAGAGTAACCAACACACTCTCACAGCAAAATCTTCAGGATTCTAATGGCTTTTCTAAATTTGGCTAATTCATATGATATCGTGCAACTATACTCTAATTTCCATGTTTTAATTTCCATCACTGTCACTACAGCCAATGATGTCGCTGGACACTGTTTACATCTAATACGTGACAATTACTTGCTTCTGTCACAGACTACAGCTTCCTAACATGTTTACACACTCTACTGAATGGTTAAGTTTAGATAAGAGGTTTGGGTAAGGTCATAATATTAATAAGCATTTCTTAACACCTCGTGTAACAAAATCATGCAACAACACACGAAATAGACACCTGGTAAATTATGTATGACTATTCATGAGATCGGTTTGGAGTAACTATCACAAACTTGCTCAGGTGCAACCAATCACCTTTCAGATCACACACCAGGCAAATTGACACTCACATGACATCAATTGTAGTGGTTTTGATTACTGGATGTTCCATGTCGATTCCATTATTAGTAGTGCATGGTAATTAATTCAAGAATTCACCATGGTTGGAAAGGTTAGAAGAAGGGTACAAAATGATTTCAAAGGCTTTAGATATAATTATGAGCACTGTTCAGAGCATTATTAAAAATTAGAAAGTGAATATCACCACCAAAACCTTGCCAAAATCGGACCATCTCTCCAAACTGGTTGACCGTTTCAGGAGGATATTATTTAGGGAAGCTATCAAGAGGCCAAAGGCTGATAGAAAGGATTTACAAGCCCTTATGGCTGAAATTGATCGATCTGTGCATGAAACAACAATCTCACAAGCTTTAAACAAAGCTGGCCTGTATGGCAGGGTGGCAAGAAAGAAGTCTTCTGTAAAAGTGCCACACTAAGTATTGTTCTGTCACGAGCGTACTGGGCTCTCCATCACCGTCAGTCACCTGCTCTCACTCACCTGAGATTTAATCACCCACACCTACACCGATCTGCTCAGGATGTGCAAGATAAGCGACCTTGGGAGCTTAGAGTTTACCATATATCTACTTTCCTGTGTGTAATTTGCCTGTTTATCAACAATCTGCTCTGAATGTGCTAGACACGTGACTTTAAGAACTCTGAATTCACATTATGCCTAGAAATACTGACTTGGTCCTCAGTTTATGGAAGTTACGAATCTTAAACCCTGTTTGAAATTTCTGTTTCCTGTTTTGTCAAGGATTGGTCCATAAATAGCGATCTGTGGATCCACGTGGCAATCAGTTGATTGCCCTCTGCCTTTGTTCTCTGTTTTACCTAAGACTGTGTTCTAAAGACTATATACCTGTCTGAATATTACCTCATGCTACTTAGCTCTCTCCTTTGTGTTCTGTGCAATCAAGGCCGTAACCAGGATTTTTCAAATACCGAGGTCAAGTTTGGCTGATAACATTTATTTTCAATAACAACATGTGTAAACTGTGCACCGTGTGTGGGTGTGTGTTTCCTGTATCTGGGTGTGAACTGTTGAACTATAACCTATAGGTAGTTGTGGGTGCGAGACACTGCATTGCGTTCTTCTTTAATTGGTTTAGGAAACACTCCGCTACAGCCGCCTACTTTCGTTTTGACATGAAAGCGGTATCTGAAAGTACGTGTCACGTGACGGTCCGTTGATGCAAGAATAATTGTCTCGTTGGCTATTTTCACTTCACTCTGAAATGACACTTCAAGAAAAAAATTCCGAGGACATGACCTCAATGGTAGTTACGGCCATGTGTGCAATAAACTCCCGCATCTTGGTTTATCTCAGCTCCCGTGATGGTGTGTCATTACACGTTCTCACTTTTCAAAAAAACACCTGGAGGATTCTGATGCCTTGTGGCAAAAGGTTTTATGGTCAGATGAGACAAAAAAAATTTACTTTTTGGACTGAACTCCAAGAACTATATTTGGAGAAAACCAAACACAGCACACCACCCAGAACATACTGTACCATACCAACTGTGAAGAATGGTGGTGGCAACATTATGTTGTGGGGGTGTTTCTCTTTTCAGTCAGGACTGAAAGGAAAATGGAGGCTGCCATTTACATCCAAATTTTTTAGGAAAATCTGTGGCCCTCTGCTCATCTACTGAAGATGGGCAGGTGGTTCACCTTTCAGCATGACCTTAAATACACTGCACAAAAAAAAAAAAACAAAGCATTGGTTTAAGGATAGGAAGGTCAAATTCCTTGTGGGGCCAAGTCAGAGCCCTGACCTAAATCCAATAGAAACCTGTGGATGGATTTGAAGAGAGCAATCCATCACTTCTCATCACGCAATTTGACTAAACTTGAACAATTGTGCAATAAATAATGCAGAATTATCAACATTGCAACTAAGAACATGTTAAATAATTCAGATGTCTACATTGCTATTGTGAAATCTTGAGCACTCAAACATGAGCCACGCATGGCCATGGCCGCATTTTCAGGGTCTTGGAAACACAGATTGTATGGATTGCATACAAAAACTCTTTGCATTAGTTGCTGTTTGACAAAATATAGTACCCTTAGATATATTTAAAATATAATACGGATAAAAATGTACTGTAATATCAATGTATAGTATATTTTCAACTGATCACATTAATATGGTGTTTAAATCAGTTTTTCTTTTTAAAACATACTTTTTAATAACTTTTTTTTGTGCTAAATTGAGTTTTAAATGCTTTCATTTGCATTTAATAGTTTTAAAAGTTCTTAAGTATAATTCCCCTAAACTTGAAGATACCCTGCTCTCTCTATTCCGAGCCATGTTTGCCCAAGATGTGTTTCATGCATATATTTGACTCACCACAGAAGGAGATAAATACATCATTTAGCTATGAAAATATAACTGAGGAATCTCGCAAATACTTGCCCATGCTCTAAAGGAGGCTTTGCCACGTCGTGGGGCTGAGATCCTCTTACTCTGGTTTGTCAATCGGGGTCTGGCCCATCTCCAAGGCAGTCATTGGTAACATCCTACTACAGCAGAGATGTTGCTGAACCTGCCCAGGCTCTCAAAAATCCCTTGGTTAAGGGTGGGTACAGCTGATCAATTTCAATTACACTGAACATTAACAGTGGGATAAGAGCAGCCTGCTTTATTTAAGAAAGCATTAAAATGACCCTCCAATTGACCCTTCTTTGCCAGGTCTCTTGACTTGTCATTGCAATATTATGATATAACCCCAACTATCAAGAGGACATGTGTGCAAGGAGCAACATATCTCCTCATAATGACATTACTCTTTCCCTAATGTCATTTGGGATGGATTTCAAATTCAAAGAGGCATAATAATAAAGGAATAATTCACCCAAAAATGAAAAGACTTCATCGTTTAATCAGCCTCATGTCATTCCAAATCCATATGACATTAATGTTCTTTCAGGACCTTCTCCAAAATATCTTCTTTTGTGTTTTACAGAAGAATGTTATACCAGTTTGAAAGATGAGTAAATGATGATATAATTGATGGAGCAATTGGCAGAAGGAGAGAGAAAACTATTTCAAGTGCTCTGGTATGAGGTTGTAAGGCCAGTTGGATTGTGTATCATATTGGTCATACTTTAGACAGCTGCAAAATTTCAGTAGTGTGCTCTCACCACAACTGACCGCGCTACACAGAGGCAATTAATCAGAGGTTAACCTGACAAACCTAACCGAGAATCTTTCATTTATTGTACCTAAAATCTCCTGAAAACAAAACAAAAAAAGGCCAAACACAGCATAGCTTTTCTAAAAGTACGTTCGTTTAAGTTGTAGCTATGCCAAGGTATTTCTCACAATATTCTGGAGTGTGTCAATGCCACAGAATTTCTCATTTTAAAAAGGAATTTGAAGATTAAGGCTGTTGATGGAACTGAATTGTTGTTGACATGCTCAACTCCACTTATTCAGAAGCAGTTTAACATGCTTTACTCTCAATAGATGCAACATGCATGGCAACTTTTAAAGGAATAGTTCACCCAAAAATTGAAATCCGAAATTAAATGTTTCCCTGCTTTCTGCCCAAGACAGCTTGGATAGGCTCCAGCACTACCCACGACCCTACATAGGACAAGCGGCTTTAGAAGATAGATGGACGGATGGACACATTTACCCTAATTTGACATATAATGATTTAATTATATTCTGAATGATTTCTGGTGCCGTATTCAACTTCCAAAGGATTCCACTCTAACAAAAACTAAACCTCAAATTCAGCACATCGTGGACCACATTGGCTCAAATATGATATAATATAATATAACATAATATAATATGATATAATAATATACTGTTACTAAAATTATTGTCACTGTACATTATCAGCATTTTTTTTTATATTGTTAATAAATGGTTAGATTTAGGGTAAGGGTAGGTTTAAGGGATCTAAAATGCCTTAAAACAGTACAAATTTAACTATACAAATATAAGTATAATATAAAGTATTCATACATATTTATATGTTTCTAAAACTGCAAATATGTACAAACTAATGCAGTCAGTCGATTAAATTGTTTAATCGTAATTAATTGTGATTAATCAGTGCTTAAATTTAACTCTAAATATACTTTTTTCCTTTCAAAATGCATTTATTTAATTCTTAGGAAAGAAAACAAAGCAATATGTAACAATATAATGCTTTATTAACATTTTCCAAACAAAGCTTTCCACAGTATAAAGACAGAAATGCACTAAAATAGCACCAAATTTAAGTAACATTAAACATTCCCAAAGTCTAAATAGGAGTTTGACTAATTTAAAGACCTACACTCACTCAGCACTTTATTAGGAACACCTGTACACCTATTTATTCATGCAATTATCCAACCAGTCAATCATGTGGCAGCAGTGCAATGCATACAATCAGGCAGATACAGGTAAGGAGCTTCAGTTAATATTCACATCAACCATCCGAACAGGAACATTTTTATATCAGTATTCAATTTTGACCATAGCATGATTGTTGGTCCCAGACAGATATTTGTGTATTTCTTTTACTGCTGATCTCCTGGTATTTTCACGCACAACAGTCCCTATAATTTACTCAGAATGGTGCAAAAAATAATAAAAAGTCATCAAGTGAACAGCAGTTCCATGGATGGAAACGCCTTGTTGATGAGAGAGAGATCAACAGAGAATGGCCAGACTGGTTTGAGCTGATAAAAAGGCTACAGTAACTCAGATAAACACTCTGTACAATTGTAGTGAGCAGAATGGCTTCTCAGAATGCATAACATGTCGAACCTTGAGGCAGATGGGCTACAACAGCAGAAGACCAAATTGGGCACTTTATAAGGACCATAGTGTTCCTAATAAAGTGGTCCCCATGCAGGTTACATATTCAATGCAATAGGAATTAAAGCTCTTAAACACAGCAATTGTGAAGCCACGTTCATGATTCGTGTCATTAAATATTATTCATTATTTGATTTGACTGGTATCACATGGGGATCTGTATTGGCTGCTACTGAGAGTTTAGGTATCGGATCAGGAATGAAAAAATCATATTGGTGCATTCCTACTAATACAGTAAGTGTTCTTCTTGATATTTCTTTTAAACCTAGACATGACGAAACATTTTATTGTAAACTGATAATTTAGTTCTCAAAAACGGTTAATCTGGTGTCAGATTAACACAATCCACCATAAAGTGCATGACAAAGGATTTTTTTTGCAAGAATGACATCACCTCGTTTCCTGGAGCTTTTTTTCACTTCTAGTGCGGGGACTGGTGATAGTAAACATCAGAGTATCCACTCAACATAAACTCAAAACTGGAACTAAAAAAATATAATCTCAAATATTCCTTTCAATTGTGATTTGGAGATTTGCCATTGCAATAAAAGGTTGTAAATCTGTGTTATCAATGCACCCCCATCCCCCATCCTATTGAAACCGAAACATTTCAAGATCAGCCACAATACATGGGATCGTACCCTGCCTTGGCAATCACATGTTTGGTCCAGAGCCATTTTTCTACTGCATGCTTTTCAGCAAAACCTCTTTCCGCCTTTTTATGATTTTCTTCCCATAATAACTGGAGCCATGATTACTGTGCAGTTATTTTGCATGACTATATTGGAGTGTAATGAAGCATTGTGTGGCATGTTATTTCAACCCAACTTAACATAGAGTGTACAAGATGGATCTATCTAAGCACATATTAAAAAAAAAATATCTGATATGATTTTAGGGGGAAAGATGTGGAATACTACAGAATGGATTTATTGAAAAGATAGTGAAATACTTTAAATGAAGCTGAGAGTACTGAACATTTAGCATTAGCTGAAAGTACAGTGAAATCAGCCAAAACATTTATAACCCATGAAATCAAATTACACATTTTTTTTGCTTTTAGTTTATATGTGTTTGCTTTGTGGTCATCTATATGCAAGTGTACTCATAAAAAAGATATTTTGTAATATATTTATTTGCATTTATAATTCAGTATTTCTCTTCTGGGAAAATGGACCAAAAATACTGATGACTCATGTTGCACTACACAGATTTTTGTCCAATCTAATGGTCTCTAGAATGACAATGTGCCTCCCCTAATACCAGCTGCAACAACCAGCAAGTAGCAAATCATGGGGTGTATCTCAATGTGCATTCTTTTGTGTTCTTACATTCTCGTGGACTTGTTTGATGTTATTATCCACTGGCAAAGTTAAATTCCAATACTCAAGAACGCAACTACTGAGAATGCATAGAATTACCCAGATGTGTTCTTGATCAGATGCATCGGATAGTGACTTGTGGGCAAGAACTCGGTACCACGGTGGCAGATGAAGGACATATATAAAGTTCCCTCAAGAGTTTCCCACTGTAAGCTATCGAAAGTCTGACGGCTTGAGAGATTTTGTCACGTTTATGTGTTTTGTTCTTGTTTTCATGTCTTTTATTTTAATGTTTAGATCCTGTCCCAGTTTAGGTCATGTGATTTCCTGTTCCCTCATGTGATCTTGCCACGTGTTTCCACTGTTCATGTGTCTAGTTTTCATTGGTTCATTGTTTTATTACGTTGTTAACAGTCTTGTCTTTTCATTGGTTAAAGATCATTTAGTCTTGTTTATAGTTTAGTCTTGTGATTTTTGTCTTGTTTACCTGTTACCCATGTCCTTGTATTTAAGCCCTCATGTTTGCCATTGTGGATTGTCAGGTATTGTTTGTGAATGTATCGTTGTTGATTCTATGATTAAGTCAAGTCATGTTTATGTTTCCTTTCATAGTCTAACCAAGTCATGTCAAGTTTAGTTATGTCAAGTTCATGTTTATGTTTTGTTCACGTTAAGAGTTTCTGGATATCACGATGTAGAATAAACTGCACTGGGGTTCATCACATAATCATCGCCATCATCATCTTTGTCATTGCCATCACCAGCATCATTACAGAATTCCTGATCTAACCATGAACCCAGCAGTTCAACTCCTACGCCTACGTCAGGGGAATTGTCCCCTGGAGGATTATGTAGAGGAATTCTGCACTCTGGCCAGCAGGGTGTGTTTTAATGAGGTGGCCCCTCAAGGACAGTTTCCGTTTTGGGCTGAATGAATCGTTTTCCTCCCTGATGCCTGATGGTCGTGTACCGACAGACTTACTCAGTATATCGACCTGGCCCTACTGATAAGTGGTTCATCATTCACTGTAGGGGAGACAGTTAACATGCCAGTGCCCATGCCTACCACGGCCAAGGAGCTGGAAACCTCATCCGTCCCAGAGCCAGCGTTGCCAGCCTCGTCCATCCCCGAGCCAGCGTTGCCAACTTTGGCCATCTGGAAGAGGAGAAGAGGCTTCCATTTGCAATTCTCTGAAATACAGAAATACTTAAACCAGCCCATCTGGCACCAATATTCATGCAAATCACTAAGATCACATTTTTTCCCCAGTCTGATGGTTGATGTTAACATTAACTGAAGCTCCTGACCCTTGTCTAAATGATTTTTTTTGCATTGCACTGCTGCCACACGATTGGATAATTAGATAATCGTATGAATAAGTAGGTCCACAGGTGTACCTAATAAAGTGCTCAGTGAGTTTATATTCTGTATATACTTTTTCACTGCAAACCATGCAACTTTGATGGCTTTGAGGTCAAGAGTTCAATTTATGAGGTTTAGATTTTGTGTTCCATGGAAGCAATAAAGTGATACTGATATGGAATGACATAAAAAAAAAAAATGTGGAATTTAAATCCGATTTTAGATAATAGGAATGGCATTGCCACTGCATTTCCAGTGCTCTGAATTATTGTTTTGCCTGAGTCACAGCTGTTACATAATAATGAGAAAATTACAGGTATAAACAATTAAGACTTTTTTTTCCCTTAGCAGTCATTCTCTGAGAAATGAGGTCATGAAAGAAGTGTGAGAGATTTTGCAAATGAAATATAATCTGCTTACTATCTTTTCAAATTAGGAGCTTCTTTCTTTCTTTCTTTCTTTCTTTCTTTTTAAAGGAAACTAAAATAAGTTATTAGATGTAATAAGTTTTTCTGCAATAGACTGTCAAAGCTTCAGGAGCTATGGCTCTGTTGCAAAATTTATGTAGCCAGCAATATACTGTAAGGGGCTGTTCAGCCCAAACATGTTCTTGCATTATAAATGGCTAGAAACTGCACAAAGAAAAGAACAGAATGCAGGTGTCTTGGGACACATTTTCAAGATTAAGTTCTTTTAACTTTACATGGCATCTAAAAAACACTGCGTTCCCACATGAGAAGCTGAAAAAAAAAACAGCAAAATGTGGCGCAAAGGTCAAAGATGCAATAACATGTTGGTGTAAATTACCCTTAAGGCCAGACCTGAGTATTTGTGTGTGCTATGTATGTTTATGCTTGAGTATGGTGTCGTTATCATATCAATAGCTAATACCAAAGAACATGTCCTTCAAGTGTGGAGCACTGTTTGTATGACGCTCAGCATTAGAGACTATGTAGAGAGTTCTAAATTAGCCACTTATGAGGTGCAATATCCTTAGAAAGTAGCTGCCTATATAGCCAGTATAAGTATGTATTAGAACAGAGCCTATACAAGAGTAATGTATGTAATGTACTATATGCATATAACTCTGATCTCTTCAGAAGGGGAGAAACCAAGAGCTTTGATTTTATGCCAAACCCTGCAGGTACAGCAGCTTTTTTGTAATCTCAAAAATAGGTTTGATGTAATACTAGACCTAGCCTTTAGACACCTTCCCTTTAGATAAAAATGCCATCACACCTCTGTAACTTATCCAGTTGCAAACTTAAAATGACCCTTTACAGAAATCAACCCATCTATGCATAATGCACACACCCTTTCTGCTGAATAAAACCTGATAAAACCAGCCCAATGTGGTTAGCTGGTCTCACAGCCTGTTTAAATTAGTAAACAAGTAGGTAGTAGAAAGATTGAATGGTTCAGAGGGTTTGGGGCACTTGTAGAGTTGCAAAAAACTCACCCCATTTTCCATTGGTTGTATAACAGATAGTCTCACCCCTGGTTGAGCAAATGTTGCAGTGTCGAGCAAGTCAGGATGCTCAAACAAACGGAAGAGTATTTTGATAGCACCTCAGAGCCAGTGGTACACTTTTTACAAATGACTAACAATTGACTCTGGTAAAAACTCAAAAACTCAAAAGCTGGGAATTAAGAAAGAATTTTAACATCAAAAAAACTTCACACATCTGCCTTTAATATGACAAATGGAAAACAAGTCCTGAAGCATGAATAATGTAATCTGATTCTAATGCTCTAATTTACAGAGATAAATGGGTGATGTCTTTCATGCAAAGCACAATTGGATTAAACGGAAGACATAGAACTTGTAAAAGTGTAATGGGAAGAATGCTAGCGTAAGGTCATGAAAGATATACAGCAGATAGGTAAATGTGAGGGGAAATACTGGCAGTGATGCAGGAGACATATTTACATGGATGACTGTGTCTCGGCCCCACTCACTGTATGAGACAGGGTGTATAACGTCACTGGTGGTTACGGTTAAATTCTTGCATTAACAGAGATAATCTCCAAAGTTCAGTGTTAACGTCATCAATTTCCCATTTTTATGGTAATTGTGACGCGTAATGACACTGAACACTGAAAGTTAGAGGTGATATAATTTTTCAATGTTAAAATGCTTTCTCTAAGGGTTGGATGATTTGGCTACAGAATTTATATCTGGATATTTTTCAGCCTATTGATGATATATTAATATCTAATCTCTAATCTGTCTAATTCGATCTCAATAATGATGTATTTGACCTGAAATTACTTGTTTGTTTTTATTCAGAGAACCATCATTTCATCCAAATATATCCCTGGATGATTGTGTATTAATCTCTCTTGCCCTTATCACTTATGTGCAAGGGTTTGCCCATGCACAAGGCATCTTTGAACTTTGTTTTTAATTAGATTTTCTAGCTCATTTAGAGTAAAAAATAAATTAAGAAAAAAACACGCTATTCCATGTCTTAAGGGAATACTTTGTTGACATCATTGTTGGGAAATTCTGTGTATAATTGTGACTTTGATAAATCAAGTATTATGGTAGATGTAAAAACGATGCATAATTAAAATGAGCCGTTATTGAGCAAAAAGAAAAACGTGAAAATATCAGAGGATTTAATACAAATTCCAGTTTTGTAGAGATTGCATATTCATTTGAACACAAGCACAGAGAGAGCAAGCAAATACATGAAGCCCTATAATTACACAGAAAGCTGTTTTTAGTTCTCATTGTTCAGAGATTTGAACAAAGCCCTAACCCTACATATTAAACTTAAGTGTGTAACTTGCCCTGCTGGCCTTCCGTGACCTGGGAGGGAGACAAGGGGAGGGAAAACAAAACAACAAAAAGAGGAGAGGGAAAGGCCGATGCGGAGTGAGAGAGAGAGAGAGAGAGGAAAAACTTACTTACCGGTTCCCAGACAAGCCATTGCCTGGTCCTCGATTTCTCCTCCACCCTCTGGCGGACAACAGCTGCTCCTCCCTGGACGGACCGGAGCCAGTCCTCCGAACCCTGGTGGATGGAACTTCCCTCCACTTTTTGGCAGCAAATAGGGAACTCCTCCACCCCTGGCAGCGGCTCTACCGCTCCAGGCAGTCGGCAGTGAGCCCCTCCTCCCCACGCAGACAGTGGTCATTCTTCCGACGCTGCCACATTTCTGGCTGCCAGTAGGGAACTCCTCTGCCTCTGGCAGTGGCCCCACCGCTCCAGGCAGTCGTTCCTCTGTGTCCAGGCGGCCGGTAGCAACTCCTCCGTCCCCCAGCAGATGGCCACGGCTGCTCCTTTGGGGTGGATGGTAGTGACAAGGACTCTACGACGGCGCATCCTTCCTTCTTCTCAGGCTTCGGCACCAATGTAACAGGGTTCAATGGAAAGGAGGAGGTGGGAACCAGAGGAAGATAAAGCTCAGCTTTGTCCCCAAGTTATCATACAAGCAGAGCCACGCTGTAAACAGGCGGATGCCATTAACATTTCTCTCTCACACACACACACACACACACACACACACACACACACACACACACACACAAAGACACCATCCTCTCATGTGTTATAGGCTTATTTTGGTTACCATATCTAATCATGTCACTGTTTAGTTTGTAGTTTTAAGTCAGAAGTTTATTGACTGCATTGTATTGATTATTAATTGATATTAATGCATCAACAAACTTTTTTATATTTCAAAGAGAAGTGTTTTATTTGCATACACCTGTGTCTGGCAGGGGATGTCAGTGCTCGGATTCAAGCCTTCATTGTTTCCTTTTGAATGTTGATGTTTCCGGACATTGATTATCTTAAAGAAAAAAAATCTAATATTGAGACTGCTATACTGTCTGTTTATTAGTCCCTGTTTCCAGTGTGGTGTCCTGGCAAAATAAATGATGAAGGCCTTGTAACAATTTTCTAAGTCAGTTTTATTGTGACCGTCATAGAACAAAAATACAATTACTGAGCACTTTATTAGGAACACCTGTACACCTTCTTATTCATGCAATTATTTAATCAGCTAATCATGTGGCAGCAATGCAATGCATAAAATAATGCAGATACGGGTCAGGGGCTTCAATTAATGCTCACATCAACAGTCAGAATGGGGAAAAATTTTTGTTGGTGTCAGACAAGCTGGTTTCAGTATTTCTGTAACTGCTGATCTCCTGGCATTTTCACGCACAACAGTCTCTAGAGTTTACTCCGAATGGTGCTAAAAACAAACAAAAAATCATCCAGTGAGTAGCAGTTCCGCAGAAGGACATGCCTTTTTGATGAGAGAGGTCAACAGAGAATGGCAAGACTGGTTCAAGCTGACAGAAAGGCTACGGTAACTCAGATAACCACTGTGCAATTGTAGTGTGCAGAAAAGGATCTCAGAATTAACATGTCGAATCTTGAGGCAGATGGGCTACAACAACAGAAGACCACATCGGGAACTTTATTAGGAGAACAGTGTTCCTTAATAAAGTGCTCAGGGAGTGAGTGTATATATATATATATTTTTATTTTTATTTTTTTTTTAAATCAGTTAGACCTGCCCAAATTTGGACACACCCATATAGGGACAAGAATATCATACATAATTTGAAGGAGGGCTTTATTTTAGCTATGCCCTGGCAATCACCCACAACACCCTATGGCAGAGAGTTTTGCATGGGCAAGCGTCACACACAATTTCTTCGGAAAAGGTCAAAATCGATTCTTTATGCATCTTGCATAAGGATTTCCTGTTATACAAGTACATATGTACACTAGTACAAACTCTGCAACCCTATTAATTTGTGTGCTGTATAAACAATTCAAACTAATTTTATATATCAAAGTCTTGTTAAATTGATAATATATAAATCTATATCATTGGCCAATGGCCAAGCACTTGAGAGCTCGGTTTAAATACCATTTATTCTAGGGAAAGTCATACACCACAGCCGCAAAGTCTTCGTCTGCCATTAGGATCCAAGTGTAGTAAATCAATACAGGATGTTGGGGTAAAAACCCTATGCACTTAATTGCACGATACATTTTATTTTTATCTGAGCATATTGTACGGGGTATATTTAACTACACATTGAGTTGATTTTAGATTAATTCATTTTGTGACGAGCAAACTGTGGCTATGAACTTCTTCCAAGAGAATGAGGCGAGCCATGGGAGTAATTGCATGTATGCTGTAATTGAGAAAATGAATAACAACTTGGAGATTCCACAGACACGGCCTCTTGGAAGAAGTCATGCTTACACAAGGCAAAGCATATAGTTCACTTTAGTTTTCATGCTAATAGGCTCTGACAATCATGGCCAAAAATGTAACCTACAGATTATATTAATCATGTGTGGCCACATTTACAATGAAATCGTAATAATTTGTAGATCAGGGTGATTAGAGTATCATTGCTGTGGTAAACATTGTGTTACAGGTTTTAAATAGAAACAACAGTCTTAAGCAATGGTTGGTTGGTGCGAGCGTGTGGCACGTGTCAGGCTACAGAGGAAATAAATATATGTAAAGCTGCATCTCTTGTGCACATGCACAGAAAATATAGTAAAAAGCAGAACGAGAGAGATTTAGATGCAAGTGGCAAAGACTACTCAGAGCAGGACGTGTCGAAGCAGGTCTTATCTGGATCCACACAATTTCATGGTTGTTTGAAACCAGTGGGCCATGTTCGGCTAAATCATTGGGATTCCTGTTCAAAAACATTTCCATCATGCACCGAGAATGGAGTCAGAAGAATGCTGGGAAGATCACATTTTAAATAATTAAAAAAAGAAAATGCAAAGTGTTATAAATTTATAAACATATACATAAATTTTTATTATTAAATTATATTTTGTGTAAAGTAAATTTGTGTAAAGTTTTCATGACAATTAAGCAGATCCTGCCCTCAAAATAATATTGAGATTTTATGTAAATTGGATGATTCTCTATGTGATTCTTTATTACTGTAATATATTTTGTAAATGAGCATAAATGAAAAGTGGTACAACAAATATTAATATTATGTAGTATACTTCACAATTCAAATAATATTTTAATTTTAATATCTTTATCTTTATAATATGAAAAAATGAAATATCATTATTTTTAGATTACAGTAATCAGAATGAGATTTTATTTCTGAAAAGAATGCCCAAAATCGATTCTATGCAATTTTTACAACATTGTCTTGTCTTTGTCATTATTTTTGCGATTCTGTTTGGTAAATCTTTAATATTCCGATTGAGTAACAGAAATTAAAAAGCAAGATCACTTTTTAAATATGAATTTATTTATGCATTTTACAATATCATCACAGCTTCTAAAAGGTAATTTTACTAATTTTGTTAGGCAATGAAGATCCTAGGAAGACTAGAAACAAACACAGCCACTGTGGAGAGTTACACACTGGTTAGGAGCAAAATAAAACATTACAGCTGAGCTATCCAGATAAACATGACTCCAAACCTCACAGAGACATATTCTTGGTAAACACCCCAGAGATCTATCAACGCTGAGCTCACATAACCAGCAGCGTGAGAAGCCACCGAATTGCCAAAGGTTATTTACAGAGTGATGCAACTTAACAAAAAACTTCTTAATCACTGTTGTTTTTTTTATATATATATTGCTATTTGGATCATTGTTGCAGTTTGCTAAATCATTCTAAAGTTGACACATACATGCTAACTGCTGTTCTGAGAATTAACCCTTTGACCTTATTTGCAAGAGTCCCCAGGCGTTGAATGTTATGTCTGGGCAACAGAGTTTGCTGCTTTTTTTTTTTTTTTAATCAAGAGTACAATTAATATTCTCTTCTGCTTACAAATTCTGTTAAGCTCAAAAATATTTTTGGAATTGTTCATATCTCTGTCCTGAGAACTCAAGGTCATTCACTGTTCTCGAGATATTGCAACAAATTAGTTGGATCTGTCAACTGGGGTGGAGATTGAAAATAAGCAAGCTGCTATTTTTCCAGTTATAGGAAATGCGCTGACATTAAACAACAAAATAAGATTTATTCCTTACAAACCGAGGATTATATACAGTCATTTTGTGAGCTAGTGATATTTTAGGGTGTTTTTACACATCAATCACTGCTCAAACAACAGGGAATGCTGGCTTTATGTAATAGTTCCAACCTGGTCCCACAGAATCAAGTTACTATTCCTAGATTTTTGCAAAATGATTTTTACATAGCTCGTTTCACTGATTTCACAGTTTCCTGGTGAAAAACCAATGCAACAACAATGACTTTCATTCCCTTTCACTAAAATAATGAATAAAACTGCAGATTATCAGTTCATAAACACTTACTTTATGTCCTGTTTCTCACACAATGTACTTTCACTATAGTGCATGACTTGTTACGTTTCATAACCAAATACATTTACAAGCTTGTTTTACTGCAATCAAATTGTGTGGTAGCTCAACTGATGGAGTGTTGCACTTTCAATTAGGATTGCACTGATATAAAAAAAAAATGTGGCTGATACAATACTGATTTTAACAAAAAAAAATATAGGCAGATATCGATAACAATAACAATATTTTGCCACTTACCTTATTTTAATATCAGATCACTGTTTTACTTTGGAATTATGCTTGCAATGAAAGAAAAAAATATATGCAAATAATAGCTAAATATGATAACATGATGATTGATATGAAACAAAAAGTTTATTTTGTACTTACAAAACATTTTAGCACTCCTGTTTTTGCAGTTAAAAACAACAGATCTCACATTTTACATTCAAACTATGTATATGTTGGGCAGATCCTTGTAAATGTCAACCATATCATGGAAAAATAAAACAATTTTAGCCAAAAGAAACAAAGCCCCCTTTAACAATGATAGTGTAATATACTGTATTATTATAGTAGACCGGGTCAGGATCATTGCGCCACCAACTGGCCTCTTTTGTTTACATGAACTGCTTCAAAATTCTTTAGAATAATATCAAGACACTGCTGATGTCAAATTGTCAAGGGATATTTGATAGCTTAAATAGTGTTGCCATGGCAACACATTAATTGTTATTCCTTTCTTCCTATATTTGAGTGTTTTTGAGGAACTTGGCATGCTTACAATTTCATGAAAATTTGCACAAACATGCTAAGACATTGAAGATGCTAAATTGAGAACAGATTTTTGACATATCAAATGGTGTTGCCATGGCGAGGCAATAAATTAAGGGTCTGCCATAGTGCCACCAACTGGTAGCAGGAGGTAAGACAATTTTAGTTTTGAAGATAATTAGAGTTTGAAATAGCCCAGCTCTAGTGTTTACATGAATTGCTTCAAAATTCTTTAGAATAATGCTGTGGCATGGGGGGAGAGAGAGAGCGGTAAGGCTCGTCACCTGAGTCATAATTATCCCTAACACCTGTCTCTAATTATAGTGATTGCAGAGGGAGACCTGAAAAGGCATGCCAGAGCATCAGAGTGGGAGAGAGAGACCAGAGCCTATTCCTGTAGCTGTATTTGATACTATTGACCTGTTTGTGTGTTTGGCCACCAATAGCCCTTTTTGTTTATTCTCCCAATATATATTATATATTCTCCCAATTAAATTAGTGTTTATATATTTATACCCGTATCTAGTGTATGTGTATTCTACATTGTGTGTATTGTGTACATTTGTTATGTAAATTGTTGTGTAAGTATGTGTACATTTGTTATGTAAATTGTTTTGTATAAATGTTGTTTATTGTAAAGTGGTTTATGTCTCGTCACTGTCATGACTGCTATGTTACTCGGAACTGCACACAAGAATTTCACCTACTGTTGCACTCGTGTACACAGTAGTGTGACAATAAAGTGATTTGATTTGATTTGATTTTGATTTGATTTTAGTGTTGTAAGGCCCTGAGAGAGAAATAAAATACTCACCTTTCACTGTTCGCTGTCTCCTGACTCCTCCATTGCCCACAAACTTAGAACTTAGAACAAACTTAGGAGGCCGCCAGCCTCCTTAACTATCAACATCTGAGGAAAGCCATACAGCAATGAGTTGGTTGTTGGCCCAAAAAGTGTCATCAGCTCTTTAGGTCCCTGAGCTTTGGGGGGCACGACCACCCATTTGCTTTTGCCCAACAGCTCCGAGATGCAAGCTGGAAATGGTTGCTGGGAACCCATGGTGCCATGTATGTCATCGATCTGGTGGTACTGGAGCAGTTAGTCTCAAGCAATGTCTGAGTGGGTCCAGTGCCACCGCCTGGCATTGCTGGAGGAGGCGTCCAGCTGACAGAGGACTACATGGTGGCATTTCCAGGAGACAGCGATGCATTGTTTTTTCTTCACTCTCTTCTTTCTCTCCATCCCCTGTGTCTCATTCTTCCCCCTCCCCTCTTCCCTCCCAACTCCACCCTGTCCCCTCCTTGCCTCCCACACAAACAACTCTCCTTGTCCATCCCTCCTACTTCCCCTGTGTCTCTCTGCTCCCCTTACCAGGTTGGCGAGATCACCCCATGAGTGTGAGAGAAAAGCATGGGCCAGTCTGTTGGGGCTGCGGGGAAACCATGCACTGCCAGGATCAATGTCCGGTGATGGAGGTGGGGACACAAATCCTGATCCCTGATGCTCCACGGGCCGCCCCGATTGGGCAGAGGCATATCGGATTAGGTGGGGGCATTTTGACTACTGGTAAAAGGGATACACATCAAGCTTTGGTGGATTTGGGTTGTTTCCAAACCTCTATCCACCAACGCTTGGTGCAAGGCCGGGCACTGGATAATAATAAAAGGGTGAGGTGTGTTCATGGTGACATCCACAAGTATCCAGTGGTACCATTGAGATACGATTCAGGGGAAAAAGGCATAAGTTAAGCCTGCGGTTTATCTCCGCCTGGTGGACTACTCAACGTGATATCCGGAAGCAATTGGCCTGGCTTTAAAAAATTATTGAGGGTAATGTGTGTGGATGGGTCCTGCAAAGGGGTGTCACGGTGTAACGTGCAACTCTATGGCTTGGAAGCGGTTCCGAGGTGTTGACATCTGCTCCATGTCATGATGAGGCAGAAAAGGAAGTTCTCATACTCAGGGGTTTTCCCTGAGGGGGATTTCCATCTGGAGCAGTCGTGTGATGAATCCCTCAAGCATGCCTTTGACCAAGTGAAGGTAATCGATGGTCAACAGCTCCAGCCTAATGTTGCCCATACACATCCATACATTTATATTATTAAAGAGTGGTTGTATCGGGTGACGCAGGACATTCTGACTAAAGAGAATACAAACAGCTATTAGTACCAAAGAGTCGTCGGGAAACACTCTTCCAGGCGGCTCACTATAACCCAATGGCTGGTCACTTATGTGACGAAAAGACTTTGAACCGTATACTGGCCAATTTCTTTTGGCCGGGCATTCACGGCAACGTAATTAAGTGGTGCGCGGCGGGCAGTGAATGTCAGTTGATGAATTCACCGGCCACCCCAAAAGTGCCATTGTGCCCTCTTCCGTTGATCAAGGTTCCCTTCAAAAGAATTAGCATGGACCTCATCGGGCCATTAGAATGGGCTTCACATGGCCATCAATTTGCATTAGTTCTGGTGGACTACTCAACGTGATATCCGGAAGCAGTGCCTCTATGCAACATCTCAGTATGTAGTGTTGCAGAGGAACTCTTCAGAATTAACTTATCTTATTTATTATTAGGGATTAAATCGATTCACACCAGCATTTATCACCCAAAAACTAAAGTTTTGGTCGAACTATTAAATAAGAAATAAAACATGATACACAAAGACGCTAAAAACTGGGAGAAGTGGCTCGAACCACTGCTGTTTGCAGTATGAGATATCCTGCAAGCCTCCACAGGGTTTTCCCCATTTGAGCTACTGTATGGGCATCTGCCCCGCAGCGTGCTTGACATCATATGGGCAGCTTGGGAGGTGGACCTTCGAATAGCAAAAATCCAATTCAATACATTCTTTACCTTCGAGCAAAACCCCATACTTTGGGGCAGGTAACACACGAGAATTTACTCTAAGCACAGAACATCAATGACGACTGTACGACAGGGGCACTCGACTATGGAAATTCGCACAGGGAGATAAAGTGCTTGTATCACTGCACACTTCGAGCCGGAGGTAACTCCCAAACCAAATTCATTCACCCCGGTTCCTTGTGGAGACCACCACTCACTGTTGCAGCTTACAGACATTGTCCGATTGCAAGCGGAATTCACGGATGTGTTTTAACACCTACCCGGTCGCACAGATTTTAAAGAGCACCATATCGAGACCACCCCGGGGGTGGTGGTTCATAGCTGCCCCTATTGCCTTCCTGTTCACAAGAAAAAGATTGTTCAGGAAGAATTAGAGGCAATGATTGAAATGGGTGTAATAGAAGAGTTGCACAGCAATTGGGTCAGCCCGGTAGTTCTGGTAAAGAAGAGTGACTGCTCGGTCCTGTTCAGTGTTTACTACTGGAAAGTGAATGCTGTGTCCAAATTTGAAGCTTATCCAAAACCATGAATTGATGAGATACTCGATTGGTTGGGCACGACTCAGTTTTACTCAACGCTGGAATTAAGGGAAAAACTGCTTTTTCCACACCGTTCGGATTACACCAATTCATTATGCTATCATTCAGTTTGTTCGGAGCCCCGGCCACATTTCAGCGCCTCATGGACAAGATCCTCAGATCGCATATGGCATATGTCACTTCATATCTAGACGATATTATCATTTATAGTAATGACTGGTGGTATATGCAACATCTGAAGGCTGTCTTGAGAGCGCTGTGGCAGGTGGGACCCACGGCCAACCCGAATATGTGTGCAATTGGGCAGGTGGAAATTAGGTATCTGGGGTTCCACTTGGGTCAGGGGCAAGTGTGTCCACAGGTTAACAAAACTGCTGCGATCGCAGCCTGCCCAATGCCCAAGACCAAAAAGGAGGTAAGGCAGTTTTTGGGGTTGGCTGGCTTCCACCAGCCCACTGACTGACCTTACTAAAAAGGGGCCCCGATCTGGTCCAGTGGACAGAGTCGAAGACCACACTGGTGGGGGGCCACTTATGCATGAACCTGACTTCTCTCTCCCCTTTATTTTACAGACTGCTGCACCTGACTGGGGGCTAGAGGAGGTGCTCTCGCAGGAGGTTGGAGGGGAGGAATGGCCAGTGCTGTTTATTAATCACAAGCTCTCCTTCATTGAAACAAATATAGTACCATCGAGAAGGAGTGTCTTGCGATCAAAGTGGGCTTTTCTTACCCTCCGCTACTATATGCTCGGGTGGACCTTCACCCTCTGCTCCGATCATGCTCCTCTGCAGTGGCTCCAGTGAATGAAGGATACTAACATGTGGATCACCCATTGGTTTCTGGCTCTTCAGCCCTTTAAATTAGAGGTGCTCCACAGACTGGGAGCGCAGATGGTCGTGGCTGAATTTCTCTCCAGAAATGGATGGCTGGCCGGATGTTGACCCGGCCTGAGTTGGAGTTGGGTGTATTTGGCATGGGAGGGCATGCTCATGTGTCGGTCTGTGGGAGAGAGAGAGAGTGGTAAGGCTCGTCACCTGGGTCGTAATTATTTCTAACTCCTGTCTATAATTATAGTGATGGTGGAGGGAGAAAAGGCAAGCCAGAGCATTAGAGTGGGAGAGAGAGACCAGAGCCTGTTCCTGTATCTGTATTTGATACTAATGACCTGTTTGTGTGTTTGGCCACCAAGAGCCATTTTTGTTTTAGCTTTGTAAAACCCTGAGAGAAAGTAAATAAATACCCCCATTTGACTGTTCACTGTGTCCTGACTCCTCCATTGCCCATGAACTTAGAACTGTGTTACAAATGCCAAGACACTGCTGGTGTAAAAATGTAAAGGGATATTTGATATGTTGCCATGGCAACACATTCATTGATTAAAATTAATTTAACATTAATCTTAAAATCTTAAATGGTTTTAATGAATGTTAGGGACCTAAGCACTAAACACTTGGCAGTTTACTGTGAAAGTGAAAACTGTTTTTAAAGTGAAATAAATAAGTTATAGAAGATTAAGTTTATTGAAATGAAAATGTACTGCACAAACTTATTTTTTTTTATAAATAAATTATACTAAAAATATTAACTTAAATGTACAAATATTTGAAAATCAAAGCCACATGTCTAACCCAAATCTGATCCAAGTTTTAGGGCGATATATCAAAAAATGACTCATTCTACACTTTCATCAAACTTTCTGTCCAGTCAAATGCTTTTTTTGCACCCTACCCTTACAATGCCAAGCTTTAGCAGGGCACTTTGATGGAAGCAAAATCCATGAAATAGGGTCATTCCGAACAGATTTTCCGATTAGAATTGCTTAAAAAGTGAGTTCTGACTGTCGGTTATCACCTTTGACCTCTCTGAAGCTCTCACAGTGGAGAGTAAATGTCTTCAAAGGAAATAATTCATAGAGGTGTCTGGGTGATCATTTCTGAACAGGATGCAACAGTGCTGAAGCTAGATGCGAGGAGTTTATAAGTGGCTGGAGTTTTATTTATTTATTTATTTTGTGCAGCCAGATATTTCCTGGGATGTACAGTTCTAGTGAGTGTTCTCTAATTATTTTGCTTGGTGTATTGTGATTCATAACATGGATATATTATCTTTTATTCCGTTGTTTGTCATTCATGTGTATTGCACAGCGGCTCCCGCCTCGTCATAAACAAAGACTGTTTAATTTTGACACAGTAAGATCATCGTTTGGTTTTCAAATATTTGGAAAGGCTGGCCGATATTGAGATTACCTCTTCAGTTTCCCCTGTAAGAGTGCTCTAGCTTGATCAGCATGATGGAAAGGGGTGTGTGTCAGTGGCTACAAACCAAAACCTATTGGCTAGTTTTAAAAATGGGGTTAGCAGTTTGACATGTTTTCCCCCACTTCCTGTTTCAGTAGTTAATACGTTAAAACGGTAAACCCGTTGGGGGCCTGGATAGATCAGTGTTAAAGACGCCGGCTACTACCCCTAGTTCACTATTTAGAATCCCAGGGCGTGCTGAGTGACTCCAGCCGGGTCTCCTAAGCAACCAAATTGGAGTCACACAGAGTCGTGCGACTCCTCATGATCGCTATAATGTGGTTCGCTCTTGGTGGAGAGCATGGAGAGTTGTGCATGGATGCCGCGGTGGATGGCGTGAAGCCTCCACACCCGTTATATCTCTGTGTTACTGATAAAATTGAAATAGTCAGAAATAATATTGGAATTATGCAATCTTCAGTCACAGTACCTCAGAAAACAGTGTCTCATAATTTTACCCACATGTAACTTCAATCCTTCGCTGTCAAAGGTCATGAAGACCTAACAAAACTTATTGAAACATCAAAAGCCACAACATATATGTTATACCCAATACCAACTAAGCTCTTAAAAGAGGTATTCCCTGTAATCTTAGACCCTCTTCTTAATATTAGTAACTCCTCACCATGTCCCAAGAAACATTAAAATGGCAGTTATCAAAACGCTTATTAAGAAGCCACAACTTGAGCCTGGAGAACTGGCATTTATATCGAAAATACTAGAAAAGGTGTCCACCCAACTAAGAAATAGTATATATATATATATATATATATATATATATATATATATATACTATTTCTTAGTATTATATATATATATATATATATATTATATATATATATATATATTATATATATATACTATTTCTTATATATATATATATATATATATATATATATATATATATATATGACTAATTTAGGTCAGGATTTAGGCCCCATCACAGTACAAAGACAGCACTTATCAGAGTTAAAAATTACTTGCTCTTATCATCTGATCACAACTGCATTTCACTTCTAGTGCTTTTAGATCTTAGTGCTGCCTTTGACGCGATAGATCACGACATTCTCTTGAATAGGCCAGAGATTTATGATGGCTTTTGTGGACTTGCATTAGCATGGTTAAGGTCCTATTTAGCAGACCTCTACCACTTTGTCTATGCAAATGATGAATTGTCAAACCAAACAAAAGTTAAAAATGTAGTGCCACAGGGATCAGTTTTAGGGCCTCTGCTTTTCTCCTTGTATATGTTTCCCTGGAAGATATTATTAGGAATCGTGGAATAAGTTTCCACCAACTTTGTATTTCTTCAAAACCTGATGAAATTTCACAATTCTCCAAATTAGCAGAGTGTATCAATGAATGATGTCCAGAAAGATCAATAAATAAACGTCAATTGGTTCCAAATGCAGCAGCCAGAGTGCTGACTAGAAACAAGAAATATGATAATTTTAGCCCCATTTTATCGTAGTTACATTGTCTACCTGTTAAATTTCATATTAGTTTTAAAATTCTGTTAACTATGTACAAAGCATTGAATGGTCTAGCTCTGCAGTAATTAAGTGACCTTCTACCATGCTATATTCCATCACGTTCTACACTAAAGACTCATCTATTTAGCCAGGCATACACATAATTTACCCTTCAACTCACAATTAGGCTGCTTTAGATAGGTATGCTGGAACCAGAAACATTGATCATGATCTATAACTCTGCAATAAATTGAATTTCATCTATGCTAATATTATTCTATTTGTATCCCTGTCTCAATCTCAGAACTGGCTGGATGGACTTGTGTTGGACTCCACTGCTACGTTTTCTGAGAGATGATGACTAGTGTATATATATATTTTTATATACCCTATCTAGTGTATGTGTATTCTATATTGTGTGTATTGTTTACTGTACATTGTATATCAGTACTATGTTGTGTAATTATGTGTACATTTGATATGTAAATTGTTGTGTAATTATGTGTACATTTGTTATGTAAATTGTGTTGTGTAAATATGTTGTTTATTGTAAACTGGTATATGTCTCGTCACTGTCATGACTGCAATGTTGCTCGGAACTGCACACAAGACTTTCACCTACTGTTGCACTCGTGTACACAGTAGTGTGACAATAAAGTGATTTGATTTGATAAATGCAGCTGGTGCCAGCCAAATCAGTTGGGCCCATTATGATGAACTGATGCCAACTCCAACCATAAGACATGGGATACATCATATGACATTAACTGAACCTTGGATTTAGGATAGACCTGACTGAAATTACCAGCCAGTTGAACTGTGATGCACCTCACTGAACTCTGCCTGCATCACCTTGGTCTAAAGATGGACTACAAAGGAACACAAAACTCCATAAGATTTTAGTTAGTTGAGAAAAATAGCCTTGGGAGAAACCAGGCTCAATGTGGGGGCCAGTTCCCCTCTGGCTAACATCATGAATATAATGTAAATATTATTTATGGTTAATGCAAGTCATGGTTTAAAATTATTCAACTAAGTGTTAAGGGTCAGTGTTTAAACAAAGATTTTGTATGAACTGTAAGATTAATGACTAATGTCTTTGAAGTTCATTCTGGATTAACTGCAGAAGTTCACAGAGTTGCATTGTCCTTGTTAGTTGGCAATTAATTGATAGTCTATGTATTCCATTTCAAGAGTGTAGTCCATCATTAGACCAAGGTGATGCAGGCATAGATCAGTTAGGTGCATCGCAGTTCAACCGGCCGGTAATTTAGGTGAGGTCTATCCTAAATCCAAGGTTCAGGCAATGTCAGTCCAATAATTAGTACCTCTGTGTTGTCGGAATTGAGTAGAAGAAAATTTCTGGCCATACAATCTTTTATTTTATTGATACACTGATTATAAATTGATAATGCTTGTTTTTTAAATATTTGGAACTAATTCAATAAACTATGCGCATTTCTTTTTATCTCTCCATTTGTCTCCTATTGCTCTTCCCCTGCATCTGCCTCTTGGTTTGTAGGAGTTAATTCAAGTTTAAATATCAGACCAAATCTGATATTTCCTGACACACACACACACACACACACACACAGATAAAGAGCGACCGAGCAAAAGAGATAGAGAGATAGAGAGTGAGAGAGAGAGAGACATCTAGTAATATAATATGGAGGATCAAACACAGGTGAAGAATGAAAAGCAATAAATGTATTTATGTGCCTCTGTCAAAGAAAAAGGCCAACAATAAAGGTACACTGTTCAAACAACAAATCAAATGAAATTAATATTTGCAGCAGTTCACTCAAAGTTGGGATCTCTGTCGAAATGACTCCGGTTCGTCTTTACTAATGGGTTCTATGAGTGAATATACAAATTCAGTATTGAAATAACATAATTACATATACAGTACATTGTTTTTTCTTTTTTTATTTTTCAGTGAAGTAATGACAAATACTAATACAAATGTTAATATCTATGCTAATCATTTCTTTAATATTTAAATAAATTAATATTTTAAATGTACTATATGTGTTTAAATCCTCACCCCATATTTTTATGTAAATTATTCTATAATTTTATTCTAAAATATAAGTCTGTAAACTCAAGCACAGTTTAACTACTTTTAAAACAGACATGCAGTCCTGTTTCCCACAACACATTGCTCAAGGTAAACACTGTAAATGTCAAGTTTAATGGGGTGACAATGCTAAAAACACACATTAACGGTTGAAAATAGACAACATAATGTGAGATCATTTACATTTGTGTATTCATTCATGCATTGTATTCCTTTGAATCCGCACAAGTGAAAGTTTTTAAACATTAAGATGACATTTCAAACAAATATTTTAAACATTAGCTGCCATATAGCCTATACAATTGCTTTTAGCAAAACCCAAACAAATAAAAGCAAATTCATATCTGAATACCGTGGCTGTTTACTTGCAAAAAACATGTTTACTTAACAATACCAAACAAGGCACAAACCATCACCGAGCGAGTGACTGACATGGGGTGTAGCCTGCATGAACTTTTGCCTCCCAAAAGCGATCTTGTTAAATACAAAGGAAAAAGTTATGATGTTTCTTTCAGCAGAACACACTAGCACAAACAAAAGACATCGGTTTCGAGTGATTTGGACGACTTGGGGTGCAAAGTGACATCACACAGCCAAAAAATCAATGTCTAACATCTCAAACACCAAACCAGAACAAATGTTAATTTTTGCGGCAAAAATCAGAACAAACGAATGGCAGCTTATAGTTTTTCGGTCAAAAACCTGTAGCAGCTCTGTGATTGGCCAAAATGCTCCATTCGAATTTTCTGAAACCCTCTACTTTTCCCTGTGGAACCCGGAAGCTTGACCTCTGGCCTACTTTCTGCAAGATCTGAATTTCTGTGTTTTGAATTTTAGAATATTTAATTCTATATTGAATTTTGACTACTGAATATCATCTTCAGGTGTAATTTTATAATCTGAATATATACAGCTAATTTCACATCTAAAAAATTCAGAAAACAAAATGTAAAAATACAAATCTTAAAATACGTTACAAAAACAATTCAGTTTTGTTAAAGGACATGCCTAGAATTCAAAACTATAAAATATGCCACATAATTTTTTTATTTTTCTAGCTTCATACGAAAAGGGCATAAAAGTATCTGAAATGTAGTCTATAATATGTATGCGGTATAAGTGTTTTGAAGCCATATGACAGCTTTCTACAAGGAACAGACTGAAATATAAGTCACTGATAATCTTGCTGCTGTAACTCACATTTACTTGTAGTCATATTTTTAAAAGTGTCATGTCACTATCTGTTACATGAGACGCCGACCACTACCGTTAATCTATAAAGATGTCAAATCTGCCACAATTTATCCAAAAGTGCACAAATATGATTTGTGCACTCCAGTATAAAGAGGAAAAGAATCAGTGAATAACAACTAAGATTTCGGTCTTTTCCTCAAACAAAGCTATCTATCTATATAGATTCAAAAGACTTGAAATATAGCACATGAGACTTATAGACTATTTTTAAAGAACTTTTATGGTGCTTTTTTGTACTTTTCTGATCGTAGCGGTATAAATCACCAACCACTTTCGTTGTATAGTCCTTTTGTGTTTCACAAAAGAAAGAAAATAATGAGTTTGGAATGACATGAGGGTGAGTAAATGATGACAACATTTTCACTTATACCTTTAACCCAGCCAGCATAAGGATTTTCATCCTTGAAAATATATTTTTCAGTTCAGATTTACAAGACTGAATTAAATTAACATTTTGTGTGTTTGAGAATTGTCTTGAAGCATTCTTGTGTACTGTAATCAAGGTAAAAATAAAACTGAACTTGACCACACAGATGGAGGAAAAAACAACCACTGTGATGCTGTAAGTCAACTACAGATTACTCAATACATACATTTGTTGCAAGCCATAAAGTGGTTCGCTTTTACAGTACCTGCAGATGGATTAGAGAGTGAAATTCATGGCCACTCCAGGCCCAGCTCTATAAACTCAACTCATAAAACAGACAGCAGACTAAAAATAGAGGTATGAGTGGGGTTTGCCCTCTGCTCTGCACCATTTAAGTCATGTACAACATGTCAAGCATGGACTTAAATCACATCATGTGGAAAAGAAAGAGAAAAACGAACTCTCTCTAAAAGCCAGTGGAGTTGACCAATGTTCATTGCTCAACACTCCCATTGTTGTTTTATAATGTAATCCGAATACCAATATTGTAATCTAGCAACATATACAGAGGGATCCTGGCTGAGGCCACATTGAAAATCAGGGATTTCTTAACCTGAGAATAAACAAAGTTGCAGGATTTTTAAAACAAATAAATACACAAACGAATAAATAAAATGTTAAGTCATGATGTAAAACGAAAAATAAATATGTAAAATGTCTGTTCTATTTCTAGGTCACTAATCAAATGTATGCAAATGTGTTACACTTGACCATGTCAACTCCTTTGTACAAAAGCTCAGATTTGCTTGCTTCTATTGAAGCAAACAAGATGAACTTTGGAAAATTCTCAAATCATGCTGGATTACATGGATCATCAGGTTTTGCACAAACTTGTGGTATGCATGGCTGCTCATAACACATACAAATATTTGTAAAAAAAAAATATCTCAGCTCTGTTGGTCATTACAATGCAGTGAATGGTGACCAGACCTTTGGAACTCCAAAAATCACATAAAGGCCACGTGAAAGTAATCCATAACAGTCCAGTTGTTAAATCCATACCTTCAGAAGTGATATGATAGGTGTGGGAGAGAAACAGATCAATATTTAAGTGTTTTTAAGACTTTTTTACTAGACATCTCCACTTTCACATTCTTTTGCAATATGAGAGTGAAAAATGTACAGATTTAGTTATGACCAACAAGATATTCTTCTAAAAATCTTTGTTTGTGTTCTGCAGAAGAAAGAACGTCATACACATCTGGGATGGCATGAGGGTGAGTAAACTGATGAGATAATTTTCATTTTTGGATGAACTATTCCTTTAAGAAATGCATTGTATGCAGAACAGCCTAACTCAACCCATAAGATATGAGGAATTGCATTTGTTATAAAATAACAAAATAACTTAAAAACAATGAATATACATTTTTAAGACTACACTTGCATTATAAAAGTGCAGACAGACAGAATAACTTGTTTACATGACTTATGATGACAGATTTTATATTTTGGGTAAACTGTTCCTTGAGTGTGCTTTCACACTTGCACTTTTGGTGCACACCTGGGTTTGAATGACGTCAAAGTTCAGCTCATTTGGATAATGTGAATACTGTTTTCCAAAATTGGGTGCGCATCCAGAACTGCACCCGGGTCCTCTTGAAAAGGGGGACTGGGGTACAATTATTGTGAAATCCAGTATGTTTTCCTGCTAAAATAACGCAATTGTACCAAATCACGGAAGTGGACCACTTGTGATGACATATAATTAGCGTCTTTGCAGGCTCCCGATCGCAATTATTATGGTATAATGCATTTCGCATTCCTGTTTGTCTTCAAATAAATCGCCTTTAGAGAGCAACTCACATTCTTCACTTCTCTTGCAACACATAATCGGGCTCGCGGCAGACAAGCGCTAAAATCTATCTCATAATTGTACATTTTATGCATCTGTAGCAGACAAACACAAGTGTCGTTTTGCTCATGTAAAATATAACACAGCATTTTAATAACACAGCAAAGCCCTTGGCACTTGTACTCATGTTGATGATGCAATCAGACCGTGGTTCAGACCCAAATAATATGAACTGAAAAGAGACCAGCGGGAGCAGGGGGAGGAAGAGGAAATTAACTTGGGTTCAGACCAAGCAATCGAACCAAGTGTGAAAGCACCCTGAAATTTATTTATAGGAGCATATAAAATACAAATATTCAAAAGCCCTGGTTTTTAGTGAGAGCCCTTGTGTTTCACTGGAAATATTTGCATTTGGAATTAAGGGAAGAAAAGGACAGGGCTAGGTTAATGCATGCAAACTATGTTGTGGAGGAAAACTCTTGACTACAGCCAAAAATACCACTTTGAATAAAAAAAATAATAAAAAAAACACCTGTAAGCTGTTCCAGCATTACTATTCAAAAAGAAAGATAGCACAAGTTTTTGCAAAATTTACTTTCTACAAAAATAAACAGTGTAGCATAATTATTGACTTTACAGCAATAATCTAATGTGCTATAAGAAATGTTCCCCGCCATCATGTGTGAGCCACATGGTTTCAATGGGTCATCAGAAGTCAACAGGTCATGCCACTGTGCGTATGACGATCAGTGAGTATTGATCTAATCCCTGCAGCTGTGTGGTTTAATCAATAAACTGCATCTGCGATACATCAAGTTCAATACAACCCTCTGTCTTATTAACACAACCCAATGCTGTATTACAGCTTTGACGCCATGCAAATCAGTGGTGTGCTTCATTTGGGAAATCTGTTTGACAACAGTCATTATTTTCGCAATCCCATTTGGTGTCACTAATGGTACAGAAATTGCATGCTTTATCTGATCAACCTTGTCAATCATATGTACACTGAAGCCCTGTGAAAAGTTATTCTTAACTTTTTACGCTGCACCTATTCAGTCTACAAGTAGTGCCATTTCCCAGTGGCCAATTTGTGAAAGGAAAAAGTGACTGCATTCAAATTATACAACAAAGATCTAATCGACATTACCTCACGAAAATGATATTGGGGAAAATGGCTGGTGAAATAAAGCCCCACCAACACATCGAAGAGGGACAGGGTGTCGTTTATGAGAAATCAAGGCGACCCATTAAAATTCCATTCAAGTGATGTATTCCATGTATAAATTGTTTGTTATCTGCCTATTCAAGCGAGAGAGAAAAACTGGTGAGAAAAGTATAATACTTCATAGATCAAACGTGCAAAATATGGAAAAAGATAACATCTTTCTTACCAATAGTTGACCAAGGAAAACAAACCTTAAGCTGCTGTGGAACAAGTTAAAGTCAACTTTTCAAGTGTAAAAGTGATTGGAACATGTTTTAACATATTTAGATATTCATGGCTCAACCAACGGTGTGACTTTCTACTTTGTCTCTGATGTTTCTCTTAAAAAATTTGGAATAAGTAACAATAGAAACAAATGAAATAATATTGCCATACAGTAATATTCTAGAGCTTTAAGATTCATATGAATAACATAGTTCTGGTAATTTGTTCTTGGAAGAATTTAAATATTTGAGTTCATATTGAAACTTTTATTGCAGACTTTGGTATCTTCACAATTATCTTAGCAAATCCAACAAAGTCTCGCAGAGAAATCATATGAACTCGTACGAGTTGGATCATACAAATTTTACAACAACCAGTTAGGTGATTCTCTCTTGTCTCCTTCTAAAGTGCGACAATTTCTTCTGTCTTGCATAACATAATCTTTCTGCTTCAAATCATGCTTTGGGACTCTCCTTTATGATTTGGTTTAAATATGGGGTTTGGGTGTGGGTGTAAAATTAAGAAGCATGTACATGTCTGACACGAGGTGAACTTCCACATTGCATATCCAGGGATTACACGACTACTATTGTACGATTTCATACAGATTAGCCATCTTGTATGAATCTGTACTATTTCTCATGAGATTGGGTTGGCATATCCAAGCACAGTTTGAGATATTATTGAGATCTCTTCTGAAATTCGAGGAGACACGTGAGATAAAGACAGATCGACAGATAGATCTTAAAAGCAGGAAATTTAAGCAAAAGTCTTAAAAGTCTTTATGCAAAAGTCTCCATTCGCTCTCCATGTAATCTCAGAAAAAAACTGATTCTTGTGATTTTCTGTATTATTTTTTTTTTTAGGCCTATTCAATACTGTATGAATATAGACGCCTTCAAGCAATATCTGCTTATAGAAAAAATAAGTGCCTCAGATTCACACAAATGTTATTGAGCTGGTGTGTTTTTAGCTATTTGTATTCCCAAGGATTCGTTATTCAGTATGCACTGTCTGGTATTTGTTTTGACTCGCCTCTCAGAGACGCTACATATTCTCTCCCAATATCTAAAGTCTTCATGATAATAACTGAGGTGCACTGGTGGTGAAGAGCCTTGAGTCAAGGACAGTTCTGATTAACGCTGTATCAGATGGGTGTTATGCACTTTTAAACAATGTACAACAATGTACTGCTTTTCCTTCACTGTCTAGTCAAGTTATTAATTTAAAATGTACATTTTGTAAAAGAAAAAAAAATCATACATACAGCAGAGATGATTTATGTGTGTTAACAAAATTAATGTTGAGCATTTAAGCATAAGCCTTTAGAGCAACGTGTTTTTAAGATCATAAGAAACATAAATTTCATTGATCGGTATTGCTTTCAAACAATAATCTTTAAGAAAGTGTTTAGCTAAGACAGACTACTAAATTTATTAAAATGAATGGGAGGAATTGGAACGCCCAACATGGCGGGTGTAGAAAAGGAAGTCCCACCTTTCAGGTAAGAGAGACAGTTGAGAACTTGAGAATGTGCATGTATTTTAGTTGGACCAGTCTGATTTTAGAATTTTTTTTTGGCATGATCTGAGCTAAAGAAGCATAATGATACCATTGTCATATTTTAAAGCTGATTTGAAATATGTTTTTTTTTTTTTTAGAGCAGCATTTAAGATTAAGGAAGGAAGGTATACATGTATGCAGCTTGTATCCATAGAAAATAGTGGCCTGGGAGTGTTCCAATGATGGCCGCTGAGTCGACTAGCTTGTCTTGAAAGGGAGTCTGAATCTTTGCAAACCTTCCAACCCTCTACCATTGGTTGCTCAAACAGGTAGTCTCGCCCCAATTCAAGCCACTGAGTCATATGTTTCTATTTGGAACCACTAAACAAACGCTGAAAGATGCTGAAGGTGCCGGAATGATTTATGGCTTAATAAAAATGGTCTCGGCAGAATAACATGGGATTGGAGAATAATTACTTTAAGTAACCCTAACCCAAAGCATTTTTTTACTTTTGGAAGATGTTGGTTGGGATAAAACCTACAAGGTTGGCAAGTTGATTTAAACACTTGAAACGAGCAATAAATAAGTACACGGGAAGTAATCAACAGTTATTTTTTATAATGACCTGACCTAACTTTGACCTACAATACGTAATTCTATTTAGAAATAGTGCATGCTCAGTTCACCAATCTAAATATAAATAGTAAAAACAATTAAAACCGGTATTGTCACAATTTTTTCCTCTTCAGAACGTTCCACAATAATTCCCTCACAGGGACTTTCCGTTGTTGTTCACTTCCTGCAGTTAACCGGGAGAGTCTGTGTTACAGTAAAGCTCACCTTTTCACAAATAAAGAAACTGGTTTGACTTATAGTCAATTTAAGGAAATTCTGATTGCCTGCAGCAATTATCTGATTCTTCATTCATCACGTTGGAGAATTCCCCTCCTGGTCAGTGGTTTTTTCCTTTTCAAGTTTTGGCTGGGTAGCAGTGATTCAGACGACACCCGGGAAGGATGGGGAATTTTCCAGCTCAGTGCACCCTTATGAAAAGAGCAGCCACCCTGAGATTATCAGACAAACACCCAACCTGAAGGACATGGTACAATAACATGGAACTTGGCAGAAAAACCAAACCAAGCACTGAGAATCGTATTCCATGCTCTTTCTCTCTGCACTTGCATGAACTTTGTATTTTATTTTATTGCATGTTGTTTCATTCTTATTCATAAAGATGCATTAAAGCTATACACATGCATAAGTATCATACGTGGGTACAGATGGGGCCAATCACAGTCTACATTTCGTTAAGGATAAGTACAAATCTCAAGAAGTACAAGCTTCATCCGCTGTGATACACAACCTACAAATAAGACAGATATAGCAATCAAGTTCAGAGTAAGTACACAAAAGCATTGCTAAGAGGGTATTTACACTTGGTCACTTCATGCGCTTTTTCTGATCGGATTAATATCCGATTGAATAAGCACATTCCATTTACACTTGGCCACATCAGTGTGTCTCCACTGTGACTTTGTGATGGGAACTGAACAAAATGAGTTGGAGTTGCACAAAAAACTCCAAAATGGGATCATCTGTGGTTGCACAATGTTGAATTTCGTATGTGGCTAGAACACATTCACGCAACAGATCGATAAATGCACATAGGAATCCACAGGCAACCGATCCACACATGGATGCAACAGATCCACAATCGCTCAATTCACAAATTCATGCACCAGAAGGATGCACATACAGGCTTCTTTGCTCAGAATACCATCCACAAATACATAAGTGTATGTGTAATTTAATGCACAAATAAATGCAGAGCCGCTCCATGGTGGCAAAGTCCCATTTTCAGCTCCCATTACTCCAGTCTACTAAGAAAATAATGTGTCAAATAATCCTTATGAAATCATTTAATTTTCATTTAGTACTAAAATAACAATTATTTTTGTTAGAGTGGTTAAAATGGTTGTGCTACTTAATGAAGTGTGGAAATTGCAATATAGTGTCTTTTTTTGAGGCATTGCATTTTGTTTGTTACTTTAATGTAAAATTTCAGTTTTAAAAATAACCAAAAAGAGATAACAAATAACCATTCATCAATCTATTGTTCTTTTGAGAGATAAAGTCTATTCCATGCACTTCTTACCGAGACTGAGAGAGAAGTGGACAACCCAGATGCACAACAAAAAGAGTAAAAGTACATCAGAGTCTCTAATTTGAGAAATAAACTCCTAAACTATGTTCTAATCTAGCATCTTTAACAGTATATGCCGAACAGTTGCATTTCTGCAAGTAGAGAATTCTTGGATGAACAAAAAGTTTGAAGAATACATCATTTATTTTAAAAGAAATAGTCAATTGTAACATTATAAATGCTGTTACTGTAATATTTCAATTATTTTCAGTCAATTGAATGCATCCTCGGTGAACATGCATCATCTATGTTTCTTAAACTTTGGAAAGGCTTTAACGTACAGTATATAGTAGTTTACGTTAATTAATTATGGCAATAGGCCAATTAAGCTTTGTTAGGGCAAATTTCAGTCACAGTTGTGGAAATCAAAAATCCATCCAATATTTTTTGTGAGGAGTGGTATTGGATTTTTGTGAAAAGTGAACAAGATTTGTAGGAGTAGCACAAAAAAAAAAAAAAACAGCTAAAAACACATTTAAGAATTTTGTACAGTCAAGTATGTAGAAAAAATGGGATCGCAGGATGAGGACATAAAGCAGAAAAGGAAAGATTTAATACGTGCAATTAAATTGCAATCTACATTGCTCATGTAAACGCTTTGAACGTTCAGGGAATGTCATTAACGGTTTAAGCAAAAATTGATCAGTACATGTATAATTTGCCTATTAACCCAATTTCTCATTGAATGTAAACACCTTTACTGGCATTATACCGCCGTATTCAACGTTTGTAAATGTTGTGCCCATTGCATTTTATGTTATGAAGTCGAATAATCCACAGATTTCAAATCTCATGTAAAAGTTGCTTTCTTACGTTTATTTAATTTTTTCTTGAGTTGTCCGACAATATCTAAGCAGAAGAAAAGTCACATTTTGAGGTGATGGTTCATCACATTTTGAGGAGACTTCCAAATGGGACGTTGGACTATTCAGACCACCCCTAATTAGTGAGCCAAATTTCACTACTTTCCTCCGAACAGTTTTGTTTCAAAGTTTCTTCAAACAGGCACTGTCATTGACTCATGCCATACAAGACAAAGCAGGAAAAAACTACCCAGCACAATAGCGGCTTTGCACCTTCAAAGCTTTCCCACTAAAGAATCTTTCTGTTTCCTGGAACCAAATAAACATTTTTGAGTACAGAATCAGCGTTGTTTTTCCCAAATTCCACAAATCAACGGACAACAATTAATATTCAAGGCGTTACCAGACCTGTTACACATGGCCACACCATTACACTGGTACAATAGAGAGAAACATTCCTCACTCTGGGTCAAAGTGTTGACAAGCACAGTGTGGGAAGTCTAACTGGATCACCCATGGCTTCTTTAAATGAATTTGCTCATTCCATGTGTCATTACCCCATTCTTCTGACCCCCTTGGATAAAGAGACACCAGAGACGGTTGCATTCATTGCTTTGTCTTAAACAATTGGGCTTGCATTTAGTTACTGTTTGTCCTTCGCTTTAGTCAGGGCTGCGCCTTTAGACTACACTAGGTCAACTGTAAATGAGCAATCCTGAAACTGCCAAAGCGTTCCCTTGATTTGTTACATTCACTTGTGCAAATACCAGACTAAAGCCATGTCAGCTCAGAGAGGTTCGAGAGAATTCCATATCCAATGCTGCATCTTTTTTTGCAAATAATGTAATAGCTATTTTGCATAATGCATTATTGTGCACAATTCTTCAGTAATCACTGGAAGCTGTCTGGATGACATAAAAGATTAACTCCTGCATGACGTGGTCTGATCTAAGCGACTTATTTTGACTCTGTGTGGTTTGGCCCTGAGTGACTAAGACCTTTAAAATTCCATTACTGATCACAGTTGGACCGTAGCTCTACTCCTCCTTGTAAAAATCTATTGTGCATACTTCTCTCATCCACGAACAAAGAGTGATGTCACAGGCCTGGTCAGAATGAGGCTGCTCTGTCTAAGGAGCATCATTAGCAACACTGCCAGATACAGAGACACATGGAAGCCCACCATGGTCGTCCCATCATCCCTTCCATACCATATTTATTGATTGCGATTGTATGTCATCAACAACTGCAAGCTTAAAACGATTGAGCACTTCTCCTAGACCTGCTAATTTATTCCACACATTATTTTGTTGACAGGATGGTCAGAATATCATACTACTCTTACCATTGCTGCGGAATGTAGTATTTAGACGTTGCATAGCATGCATATTTTCTGGGGCATGGGTTTTGTTCAGAATAGCATATTAGCTTAGCACTCTTATTATTGCTTAAGTATACTAGTACTACTACCATACTAATCTTACTATTACAGAAGTATACTGTGCATAGCATGTACATTTTCTGTGGCACAGGCAATGTTCGGAATAGCATACTGCCATTGTACTTACTATTTCTGCAGTATACACTATATATACTGTGCATAGCAGGCATATTTACTGAGGCATGGGCTTTGTTCGGAATAGCATACTAGCTTACTACTCATAAGTACATAGTATGTATACTGTGCATAATATGCAAATTTGATATGGCATTGGGCTATTTTAGAACAACATACTAGCTTAGTAAATCTTACTATTGTTGCAGTATAAAGTATACACTGTGCACAGTGCACACATTTTCTGTGGCATGGGCTTTGTTCGGAAAATCATACTAGCATACTTCTATTGATATTGCTGCTGGATATAGTGTGTGCTTAATACACATTTCTGCTTCCATCCATGCTGTTTTTCAGTTGTTATCCTAAGTAAACATGCCGTGTCTCACTGTTTTTTAAGCGTCTTGTGCACGAGCACAACGCTTTTAGACACTGACGTGTTCAGTGTGAACAGCCCCTTATGCGTTCAGTTAACAATACTAATAAAAAAATTACATATTTGGCAGTATACATACAACACAGCATTCATTAAGTAGTAAGCTAGTATTCTGTCCCAAGCATAGCCAAGCCAATCTCTTTTGCATGAAAGAGTGCATCATGCAGGTGGTTTGATAGGTTGTTGGACTTGTTGTATCATCTTTTGTAACCCTAGGGCGAGAACATTTCTAAATACAGTTGTTATACCCTTAGGCTCTGAACTTCCAGTAACTAACAACAGTGGATAGTCACTAACCAAACTAAAAGTGTGAATATGGGGAATTTCATGGTTGGAAACAAATAAAGTGACTTACAAATAAGGAGTTCCTATCTGTGGAGGTAATACACCACACCCAATTACAAATTCTTGTCCTGACGAAAGCTAGCTGTATTTTTTGTATACAGGCACCTTGAAATAGTATCAAGGTGTTGTATATGAATGATCTCAGAGGAATGTACATCCAAATAAGGAGATCCTGTCTGTAGGTGGGTAATATATCATAAGTGATTCCAATCTCACACCATGACCAAGACAAGGCTATAGAAACATGAAAAAAACAAAAAAAAAACATGTATAGGGATGCAGGCAGGCTCAACAGTTATGAGGATAACTTCGAATAAGATATGCTATCAACACATCTGAAGTTGAATGGCTGCTGATTATTTCAAGACTTGTTTTATGATTGGAAACCATCATGCTGCCTTTTGAGAAAATGTGGAAGGTCCTGAAGTCAATGTGTAGCTCAACATAGCACTAGCAACTACAAGGTTATAGGTTTGATTGCAAGAGATTACACATATTGATAAAACACAAAGGTCATTGTGTAGTATCAAATTGCATGTCTTTTTAATTAAAGTGTCTGTCAGATGCTTAAATACAATGTAATTATTCCAAAGGAGAACCGTAATAAGAAAAAATTCAGAAATAACATATTTCATGGGAATGTATAAATATGTAACTGGAATATGCAAAATTCATATGTTAATTTCACATGAATTTATGAATATGCAAATTGAATACTCAAAAAAAAGCAGTTAATGATAATAATTTAGAAGCTATCAAGGAATCAGGCTGAAAATAAAGCTATTTATATTTTCACTGAAATTAATTGCCATAATTCCTTGTCTACGGCTACTGGCTTAACAAAAGGCCTTTAAATGTAAAAACTAAATCTGTATATTAATTTAAAATGTCAAGACATTTATATTAATTTAAATTAAAAGTCAATAATATACTAAAGTGCAAAGCCATGTCACTTTGTGGGGTAGCGTCTTTACTCGCTGAGCCTCCCAGGCTCCAATCTTATAAATTCTTAATATATAAATCTAAATCTATTCAGTATTTATATTTCTCTGTGAAGCATGCTTTAATTTTGAGCGTGACTTCATTGCGTCTGAGATGTAATTGTACTCACAGCTGATTGGTTCAGCGTCCATTTTAGATCTGTTTCCCAGAGTAAAAACTGCTCCCGGAGAGTCGGATGGCACCATGCAAGGGTTGGATGTGTGAACGGTGAGCTCTGCGGATTTTGATAGTTTTTTGCTTTTTGTGTCATAAAATGGTGAGATTCTATGGTGGGGGTCATTGCTGACTCAGAGGATCTTCCTGTGGTGCATCGGTCAGTCACTTCCAATGGAGACGGAAGTCTCTAAGTTGGTTGCAGGAGTGTCAGACGTCAAGAGATGGATCAGTTGTCTGGAGTCATTGGGGGGATGGAATTGGCTGCTGACCCACAGGTGACCAGGATGGACTTGGAGCGCATTTGGGGGGGAGTTGGGGGACTTAAAATCATGGCTGGCGAAACAGTGTCCGAGTTCTTGGAGTTCCTGGGGGCAGGGAGTGCTGGAATGTGGTGGGGTCCCTGGACGGGCTCTTCTCGGGTCTGCTCGATATGGTAAGGCATGGGCTGGGGGTTGGGCGGGCTCGCGGGGTCCCAGTTCGGGGATCCGAGGGGGATGGGCCCCGATTGGTTCTGGACAGGTTTCTAGGGTCATCCAGTGGGGAACTTGTGTTGCGGGGAGTGGGGGAGAGCTTTCATGGAGGAGTCACAGCATTTTCTTGTTCCCAGACTTTCGAGTTTGACGGGAGAGGGGTGTGGTCGATTCGGGGAGTGTGGGAGGCTTTTGTATTGGGGGGGGGCTTTTCCACTGGTTTTCCAGCCTGGTTGGGAGTGGATACTAGGGATGGACCAGCATGAATTCCTCTGCTGGTTCAAGCTGGATTATGCTGGTATGATGCTGACCTAGTTGTTGTGCCAACATAGCTATTTACTTTTCAAAATACCCTGGAAATGTTGGCCGATTTCTTTTCTTTTTATGCTGGTTAACCAAGGATGTCTTGCTTTTTGTCTGAATCACTCAATATCTGCTGAGAGCAATGTCAGTAAAGGCAAACATTGTTTTTAAATGAATAATTTGTGATTACAAATTGCTAAATGTTTACTGATTGATATGAACAAGAGTTGGCTTACTGTTTGGAATCAGATTGAAACCCTTTTGAAAAAGACTGGCGTAACTAGGGCACGCTTGTAGAAAGCAAATGATGCAGCGGTTAGTAAAGTATTTGAAATCTGCGTGTAACATTTTTATTTTCTTTAAAATTAATCAAGTCATCTCGTTGCCTCTAATTAGTTAAAAATCTGACCCACAAGACTAAAAGGTTAGTCTTTCTGTATCAGTCAAGGTTTGCTCAAGATTGAAGGGTACAATGTTTTGAAGCTGTTTTGATGCTAGGCAAAAGGTTAAAATGCTGGTCCCCAGACTCGAATTCTCATGTGTCATATTTGGGGAGGCAATGAGTGGATCCTTGATATGATCATGATTAAACAACGCCATTCAAAGCTTTGAATCATCACTCCCTCTTCTTAAACATTAACAATGAATAGACATAATTTACACACTGAAAAAATTATTTTCTTAATTAGTATTTTTGTCTTGTTTTCTAGTAAAAATATCTAAACAAGATAACTTACTTGCCAAGCAAAATGGTGTAAGATTGTGTCTTAATTTTCAGAGGAATCTAACCAAATTTATTGAGGTTTATGCTTAAAAGAAGAAAAAAATAAAACTCAATTCAAAAAGGGAAAACAAGTTTATTTTTTTACCCCATTGGCAGATTTTAAGAATTTTACACTTGTTTTAAGCATCAAATTTACTCAGTTTCTATGCCATTTTGCTTGTCAATTAAATATATCTTGTTTTAAGTATATTTCAGTATTTTACTGGAAAACAAGACAAATAATCAAGAAATATATTTTTTGCAGCACATTTAATGACTAAAATATTGAGTTTTTTTCCAAGACCAGTTACACAATCAAGACATGCCAACACTGTCATCATTACCCTGGCATTGGTACTAATAACTAAAATGACTGTCATGGTCATGCTTTTTTAGCTTGCATTAATTTACTTTAGAGGGAGTAGTAAATGAATGAAAGAAATAAATTGTTTGGAGGAATTCAAGCCATTTTTTTTTCTAATTTTGATAGTTTAGCTATTGCTTACATGCAACATGAAAATCAATGCTTACAGTAATTGTATCATTCAGAGATTTAAGTTTACATGCTCTAGCATCATGCTCAACATTGTCACAGACATTGTCGTGCTTATGCTGGGGTGTATGGAAAATACACAAGAAATTACTGTGTACACTGTGTACCAACGTACTATCGTACCATGTAAAACAGCCTCTGCTCAAAAAGTGATGCAACAGACTACATTTTAAATGTTTGCAATCCGATTACAGTTACACCATGTCTGCACCAGACACAAGTGCCGCAACACATCAAAAGCAAATCAATCCCAAAAGAATCAATGATGCTGTCTACACTGGATGCAACCATCACATCTCATCGACAGTTTAGGGACACACCATTCTATTTCTGTTGTGCTGCACATGCTTGGCGCTACAGCTTACAGCTGATTGTTAGTGCGCATTAACTTTATAGACCGTTCGCTTCTATGCATCCATTGAAGACACATGAAGCCATTGCAATGCAACGCAACATGGGTCACGTCCGGAGTAGACAGGGTGTAACTGACTTTTTAGTTAGAATTTCATTACTTGAATTACATATTTTTCGAATGGGTTACACATAAAGGGGCCACATCTCGCCATTGGGTCAAGCAGAGCTGGTAACTGAATCTGCACTTTGGGAGAGTACATAACATGTTTAACATCACTAGGTCTGGCTTACTGATCAAAAGTAGTCCCATATTCATTACTCCAAAATGGACCAAACTGGAGCTCTTCAGTCTGCAGTCATAAACAATAGCTTGTCAAACATCTTTACTTTCTCCAGAGGTTTCAGATTGGAGGAGTTGATCAAAAATAGCTTATTAGTATATTTATAAAAAAATAATTATATTTGAGGTTCTTCGGTTTCAAGCGCAACAGTGTACAATGATAAATATAGATGCAAATCAGCACCTCTCAACTATCACCTCGAAACCTCCTCTGACACAAAAGGATTTATGTTCTCTGCATTCATAGTGTGATTGTGATCAATCATTGACAATGATCTGTAGGTTTGGCCATCTCGGCATTAATACCTGGAAACCTAATACTGAGGCTTCCAAGTTCAGGAAGAAAGAAAATAACTGAAAAATATCCCATTGCATGTCAAAGCAGCATTTGCCAAGAACAACATATAAATGCTCAGATGATTTCACTGACTGACATATACATCCAGATGCCAAAGTAAACTGAATTGCAGCACCTATCACTTTAGGACTGCCAACTCTGCTGAATTTATATGCTGGTCCAGGTTATACTTGTTAGTTGGCTTGATGCTAGTCTAGCTGGTGGACTAGCATATCCAGAGAAAAAGCTGGTCAGCCAGCAAAAAATAGCTCACAGGCAGAATGATGCATTAATAAGACTAAAGGGTGCAAAACCTGTCACTGTCCTACACCCTTTCTAGCTAGTGGCATGTCTGAACCCAACAAGCTTATCTAAAACATGATTGCAATCCCTATCAGCGTTCACGTTTCACGTGCTGTAGGCCCAACATACGGACATTGCCAACCGTGATGGAGGTGGAAAAAAGTACACTTGGACAGTGTTGTAACTGACGTATCTGTTTATCTTTATGGCTTCCCGCGATGTCCTGCCAATGGAAGAGATTATATCCCAACATGTTTTAGCTTGCAGCTTGCCTAGATTGAGGAGAGTGCATGTTTTATGAAATCTGTATATGACGGAGAGTCTTTGGCTAATGCAAGATCTGCTTGCATCATAGGTGAATTCTGCCATTTTTGTGATTTGTGAAAGTCATGAATATTTCCACCACATCTCAAATTATGTATTGTGTATGGTAGCATTTTTTGGATCAAATTATATTTTAAACATATCTGAATTAAATGGCTGAGCTAAGGCCTTAGGGTTAAGGTCTTAGATACTGTCACATTTAATGTACCTAAAAACACCCAATAATTATTTTTATTTTTTTAAATTCACACATTTTGCGCATTTAACAAAACCTAATTGCAAATGCACAATAAAAATATTCTGTTCTAAGTTAAATTTACTTGATTTAACTTTGTTTCACACATCACATGTCACATATTATGCATGATCTTTACTAATACTGTTGTCGGCTTGGTTAACAAGAACACTAACTTTTACAATAGATAAATACCATAAGGGAACGTGGACAGGACGAAAAGGTCTTAGCCTGCATAGCCCACACATGAAATGAGAGACAAGAGAATGTCTACTGACAGAGAATCCATTGATAAATGCATGCTTAGCTGCTATAGCAGCAACATAGGCTTTAAGCGTTAAGAACCCTGTTGAGGGGTCATACCCATAACTTCCACCAGTCTGGCCGGAGGTGCCAAATGTTGCCCCAAGGCTGAGACAACATGTCTGTTCTGACTGGAATCTCCCAAGGCATTTTCTCCAGGAGAGAGGCCAGAGACAAAAACCATACTTGAGGTGGCCAAAACAGTGCCACTAACAGAAGCCGAACCCAACCCTCCCGAACTCTCTGCAGAACTGTGTGCAGCAGACTGATCTTTGGAAACAAGTATAGACTGGGCATCGATGCCCAGTGGTGCTGGGGGTGAGAGGGAAAACCAGAGGGAACAGTGTCCACTCCCTGGGCATCAAGCCCTGTCTGAACTTAATGTGTCAGTCTCAACATGGCATAAGAATGCACTAGCAGCCCGTGAACATCTCCAGACAGTTTATGTGCAAACATTGCTGCTGGCCCATCTAAACCACATAGGCTGAATGACCCTCATATACAGCGCCCCAACTAGTGGAGGAGGCATCTGTCATTCTAATTTTGCAGTGACACACCTGTACCAATGGAAAGCCTGACATCAAAAGACGGGTCAGTTTCTATATTAACAGAGTTCGATAGCACCACACATCACTTTGAAGGGATGAAACACATGGATCAGTGGTTGAAGTCCCTTTGTGGAGTTCCTTCAACACTGGAAAAAGGTCTCACATGCAAAATACCCAGGGGAATGAAAGCAGAAGCCTCGATCATGAGCCCCAAATGCCTGTGATATCTTCTCACAGGGAGAATGTGTCCCCTTCTGAATATTGCTAGACACTGGTGAAATGACAGAATGCAAACTGGAGACCAATACACCTGCATCGCTCAAAAAAATCCAGCTACACCCCTAGAAACAGAGTCTGTTGCCCTGGCAACAGGACACTCTTGTCCAGGTTACACACAGCTCTAGATCAAATGGCTGAGAGTGACATCTCGATGTTGGGCAGCCAAATTCTCCGAGTCTGCAAACACCAACCAATCATTGAGATCATTCAAAATGTGGATGCCTTGAAGCCTCAAAGGGGTCAAAGCTGCATCCATGCATTTTTTTAAAGTGCGTGGTGCCAGTGCAAGTCCAAACGGAAGTATGCAAAATTCATATGCTTGCCCCCGAAAGTAAATCTGAGAAAGCGCATGTGCTTTGGCACAATCTGAGTATGGATATAAACAACCTTGAAATCTATTGTCAAGAACCAGTGCCCTGGCTACACTTGTGACATTATTTGTTTCTGCATCAGCATTCTGAATTGACATTTCATTAGAGCAAAATTCAAATGCCTCAAAATCTAGAATGGGATGCAAGCCGACGTCTTTTTTTTTTGTGCAATCAGAAAATAACGGCTGCAAAACCACATTCACTCTGAGAAGGGGGAATCTCCTTTATGGCCCCTTTTTCTAAGAGAGAGTGAATTTCCCGAATCAAAAAACGGAACAACCCCACTGAGTCCATCTGAATTGAATTACATAACCATGCTTTATTGTTCGAAGTACCCAGCTTGAAATGTCCTACAGCTTCTGCCAAGCCAACAGACGGGCAGACAGAGGGATTAATGCATGGCTTTTGCCTGCAACACGACCTGTAACCACTAGATAGTGTGCTTGGCTTACTTTTGGCGACTGCCTTAGAACCAGCGGCACAGCGGTACACTTGTGACCGATGAACATCAAATTCTGTTATGCATTCTTTGTCATGGAGACATTTTTTATGTTTGCTCCCCAGCAAGCTGCAGGGGGAAACTGAACCAAATTCTGGTTGTCTGATGTTCGAGGTGCATACAGTGGCAAACTCATTCCAGTACTGACCGAAGGGCAAAACAGGAGAGAAACAGATATGTTCATATGGTCCAATTTTGTTCAATGAATGGGGGCTCATCCTTCGTTAAACAGCAAGCCCATCAGGATCATGTGAAGACCTATTTATATTGGACATTGAGTTGTATTATGTGTGCCCCGAGACACTTTGTCATGGAGGTAGAGGACGAACTCAAGCTGAAAATATTCAATGTTCACCATTGTAAATTACAGAGGAAACTGAATAAACGGGTTAGACACTAAACCTATCCCAACAACAAATGGGGGAACAACGTGAAACAAAAGCAAAGCATCGCGTTGACCTATTTGTTTCCTAGGCATGAGCTATGGGGAGAAAAAACAAGGGAAATTACAAATGGAGCCGATATTAGCTCAGAGTCATTCCTTAACACGATGCGCCTGGGTGGACAGCAAAACCATTGTCTGTAGATCCAACAGCTGACTGAAAAGAGTGACATCCATGCCGCCACCGAACAATCGAGCAGAGATAGTAGTGCGTGTCTCTTGTCTCAACAGAACACCCGCAGGTTCCACAAATGGGCAAAAGATAAAAGAAACTATTTAAAATATCTTGCATCTCCTGATAGAATCCCATATGAATAATGGCACCGACTGAGTTCCCTACACATTGGTTCACCGTCACTCCATTGGGAAATATTCTCTTATTCCAGCCCCTCGTTCTGCGTTCGGGCTCACCAGCCCAAGCATAATCCCCTTCACCATTTAAAACATGGAGGGGAGTGAGAGAAAAGCTGAGGCCGCTCCTCCATTGGCTTATTCATGTGCATTCTCACAGAATGACACAGAAAAATAATACATTTAAATTTTTACATTTATGCATTTATGCAATTGGCAGACGCTTTTATCCAAAGCGAATAACAGAGCCCTTATTACAGGGACAATCCCCCCGGAGCAACCTGGAGTTAAGTGCCTAGCTTAAGGACACAATGGTTGTGGCTGTGGGGATCGAACCTACAACCTTCTGTTTACCAGTTCAGTGCTTTAGCCCACTACGCCACCACCACTCACAGAATAGGGACGAAGGAGTCAATTTGTTCTTTACCTCCCAAAGATATTCTCTCATACAGCATTTTTTAATGGCGATGGCTCAAGACGTGCATGGTAACTCTTTCACACAATTTGTTCATCAGAAAATGGCCACCGAGCTTGGCTTCAGAGCATGTCCGACGAGACTTGCGCTTTCGCTCAGTGGGAGGGCGACAAACACGAGGAAGAGTACAATGTCCATTCCCATTCCAAACTTCTCAGACACAAAGTCGAAATCCCAAAAGGCTCCTACACACTGAGCTTCAAATCTGGAGGCCGTGGAACTGGAAATAATGGGGAGAATGCCTCGTGGTGAGAAATTCCAAGCCTCGAAAAGTGCAGCTGTTTGGGGTGAAAAAACACATTAAAATTACTCTGGAATCCACACTGTATAAATGACATACTTACATGTTCGCCACTCAAAAGGGAGGATTAATTGTCCTCGCTTCGATGTGAGTCGTTGGAACAAACACAAGCTTAGACAAAATCGTGCACTGAAAATCTGCCTTGATGGCGCCAAACCATACGCATTTATGGAGCCCATGATGTAGCTCCCTGGGGTCGTCGCTTTAGTGCCACCAGCCAATACACTGGTGTGATTGTACAATGGCTTCAGACCACGTGACACTCAGGGCATGTCCCAGTGCCATTACGCAGCTCGAGTTTCTATGAAAGGGAACCTCCTCTGTGATTTCAAACACTGCTAATCGATAAAAATTTAAGTTTCAAGAATTCCTTTACACCCACAGCTAAAGGTTTAGTTCTCCCAAAAATGTTTCATTTGTCATTTTTTACTCACCACTGTCAGGGTTGGGAGGGCTACTTTTGAAATGTATTCCACTACAGATTACAGAATACATGCTGCAAAATGTAATTTGTAATGTATTCCATTAGATTACTCAAGGTCAGTAACGTATTCTAAATACTTTGGATTACTTCTTCAGCACTGGTAGATTTCACTTGTTTTTACTATAAAATCTCTGCCTGTACAGTAAGACAAAATAATGTTAAAAATAAATTCTCTGAAAAACCTAAATATCTTATGCAGTGTTATTATTTTTAGACATTTTTAGAGAAAACAATACAAAAATTATTGAAATTATGATTATTAATTTTCTTTATAAAAAAATAGGATCGTGCATGGTAACATGTGCATGTAAAATGGCTAGAAATAGCATTTTAGCTTAGCGTAAAGCTGACAATTTACACAAGGATTATTTCTATTTCTTCTGCTCCAAACTTACTTCTCTGTCTGCTCGTATGAATGTAACACATCATAAGAAAGTGTTACACTGCTGTTCAAATGCACTTTGGATCATATAATTTATATGTATAAATGTTTTCCATCTGAAAGGACTAAATATAAAATGAAACAGATGACAAAAAAATGCAAAGTAATCTCTTCAGTAATCAAAATACTTTTTGAATGTAACTGTATTCTAATTACCAATTATATAAATTGTAACAGAATACAGTCCGACCACACATGGATGATTGTTGGTGCCAAATGGGCTGGTTTAAATATTTCTGTAGTTGCTGATCTCCTGGTATTTTCACAAACAACAATCACTAGAGGGAATAGAGAATATATATATATATATATATATATATATATATATATATATATATATATATATATATATAAAAAATCCCATACCGGTCAGGCTCTAATATATATATATATATATATATATATATATATATATATATATATATATATATATGGGATTTTTTTTATACAGATTTTATAGTGGAAAATTCATAGATTACCGATATGGTGGCCGGTATAGTTCATTTTTGAGCTGGAATGAAAACAGACCTTTTCTATGTGGATTGTTCACCAAACGATGATTGTTTTGCACCAGTATGACTATGCAAATATACTCAGAAGGTGGCTTTTTTAAACAAATATTTTTATTAAAGAATATTTGACATTATTATTATACAGTCAACAAATTCTAGAAATGAACACTGAGAAAATAAAGAATAAATAAAAATACAATAAATAGCTTATTAAACATCAGTACTGTATGTTTAGTATCAGTCAGTTGCTGACCATTTAAATAAAGAATAAATAAACATCAGCAATGTTTAGTAAAAGTCAATTGCTGACCATTTAAATAAAGAATAAACAAAAATACAATAAATAGCTAAATAAACATAAGTTTTAAGCAATGCGACTTACCAATTAAAAGCATAGCATTAAATCAACACTCAACAGACACAATCCTCCACTGCACCGTTGTCTGCTGAGCTGCAAAATGATGCTCTGATTTTTACCTTTCAATCTTCTATATTAATGACAATACTGACAAACTATAACTGGCTAACATAATAAACAGATGTGATAAACATGAGTGACACGGTTGTCAGGTACAGGGTTAAGTTATATTAGTTATATTGAAAATAGAAATGTATTGGGTAATTGTCCATTAACTCTCCAGTATGTATTTCACAAACTAATTAGCAACTTACTGAGAAGACACCGCTTAAATCCGCACCACTCAACTCATGACTGCAGAGCCACCATCAGCTCAGCTCTGTAAAAAAAAAAAATCGGAGTGTGCTCTGCTGGACAAACTATGTTATGACACCAACTCTTGGTGCAGTACTAGAAGCAAGTACTTCTAACTGTGTAATCATGCATGCTTCGACAAGCAATGTCTCAATCATCATATGGATGTAAGTGCAAGAACCACAGTCTAACAACACAAAGCAATCATTAGTGATTTATCGTTATAACTGCCATGTAGAGGCCATGACTTTACTTATGGTAGCTGTGGGACCCAATAAGTTTGTTAAATTGTGGGAGTGGTAAGCGGGAGTGACCGGTATTAGAAATAATTTAAGAGCATCTCTCTTGATTTTGTAATCGCTATAAATAAAATTGATTATTATAAATATATTGCATTCCATATTATTTATGTAGCTACACATCCCAAACAAGCTGAGAACTGTGTTCCTGAATTAGAAAATTGCTGTTCTATGCTTCAGTAAATTGCTGTTCTATGCTTCAGTAAATAAAGACAGTGACTAAACGGTCAACTTAACATTGTTCCTCTTAGCAGCATGAAAAACAACTGTGATTCAAATTGTGATTATATTATTGTAACAAATCTCTTGCACTCTTAGAAGGAGGAAGCGGAGGATGGGGAACTTCAAACTCCAATGGCAGATTTATTTATACACTCAAACAAACAACTCGCTTTTCAGAGGAACAGTTCTTTAAACACAAACTCGGCTCTCTCTCCTCATCTCTGAAATGGCCCCACTTTTTACCACTCTGCCCAGTGCTTACTGCATTCAGAAATAGGTGTTAGATATTATAGCGCTCAGGTGTGTACAGTGGTGGGCCGTGCATTAAAAGTTTAGGCCTTCATGCCATTAAGAAAACACAGTTACACAATGAATAAGACACACTATGCCTTTGGGCATCATACATTATGTTGCAGCTAACTAGTAATACCAATTTACATTTTAAAAACATGCCACCGCCCAGCGTCACTGGAGGAAGCAGTCCGATTGTCGGAGGACCATATGGCGGCGTACTCAAGGGCAGAAGAGCCCTCTTCTCTCTCTCCCTCACTGTGTGTTCCCCCCTCCCTTTCACTCTGCTCTCTCCCCAGAGCCTGTTCCTGCACCGAGGCGAAGAGCTCCGCCACCGTGGCCAATTCCACGCGCAAGGTGGTGGACACACACCCCTGCCTCTACAGTGCCCCGCCACTCTCCCCCTCAGGTGGAAGTGTCCACCCATGAAGGTGCGGGCGTGGCATCTGGGCTGGCCTTCTTCATAATTTAGCTCAGGTGCAAGCGCCCTTACTGCTTTCTCTCTCTCTGGATGGCGCTTGACCACGCCCCCACTGCCACAGACACTTAATGCTCAAGAAAGCCTCATTTTAACTGCAGCATGACTGTTTTGTGAACAGTCTCCCGAACAGACATTCAAAAATCATAATTTTACATATGAATCCACCATGGAGGTCTATAATACCTGTAAAAATCTATCTAATAATATTTGCAATAAATTTAATTTCGTCAGGGTACACGGTTATGCTGTGTTCCATTCAAGTTGGATGTGGGATATTCCTACTTGAATCTCCGACCATAAATACATTCCATTCCCCGATATTTGGAAGGTGACATTTAAGGAAACAAAAATGCTTCAGTTAGCTTAGCAGGGGTTTGACTTTGATTAGAGATGTCTCCTAGCAACTGATAAACAATGCTGCAGCGCTAGCATTTGTGCTAGAGGTGCACAATTATCAAAAGAGATAATATTGTTTTATATACCTGTTTCTGCAGGTGTTTGTTAAACAAGCTTTAATATCATGTAATGTGGAAATGAACTCATTTTATCGATATTACTTAATAAACTGAATGTTTATCACTTAACTTTGTATAGCTCCCTGTGTGTAGACATGTTTGTGTGACATCTTGCCTCGGAGTTCAGAATTTCTGCACAAGCCTACAAGTTGTAATTCTGATTTAAAGATGCAATCCATTGCACTTTTCCTATGAAGTTGTAAAATCGGACTTTCCAAGCTGAATGGAACGCAGCACTGCTTTTCAAAACTTGATCCGACACTGAATGCTCAAGCAGCCTAATTTACACTCAGAAAACTCTTGATGTTGCTATAACAATGCTAAAAGCACTTACCAATTAGCTTGAAGTGAAAATCAGTCCTCCTTTCCTGTTCAATAAATTAAGAAATCATACAGTCATGCAAACATATTGTGTTTTTAAATCTATAAGGATCTCTTTCTTAACGGCAACACCAGCAGTGATGACAGCCAACTCTTCAGCAAGATCTCACGCTCTTCGCTTTCAAATTACTTCACTTAAAGCATGATTGCATCACTCAAGGCCAGCTAGAAGGCATCGAACGGGACATCTTGCAACCAAGAACAAATAAATAAATCTTATTGGCTGATGAATCTGACAATATGACTTTAGTTGCCCATTCATTTGCACTGTTAAGGGATTCTGAAGAAATTATGGATCTTGGTCTGGATCTGAGTCTTGTAGCTGTCACACTACTGCAAAAATGTAAATTCATAATCTCACTACATTTAATCAGTTATTCCCCAACACTACTCCTCACAATGCATTTAGATCTGTTAATGAATTCCAACAGCCTCTTAAAATCTACAATACACAAACCAATCAGCAAACTTTAGAAGCAGATGTCGCACAGGTTACCAGCTGCATGGGCCCTACTGTTTATTACAAGACTGAGCAAGTGTCTTGCAAGGTGTGGGGTCAGGAGTGGCAAAAGGCATTAGCCCTGTCATGACCTTTTATATAACTGAAAGGTTATGTGACTTAGGGGTTAATGGTCACATGTTGAGGTCAAGCATAAGGCTTGACCAGCGCTGTCTGATGAGTGCTGACATGTGGGTACACTGACAGCAATTTAATACAAAAAGACAAATGGCTGGTACACGGACCAAGATAATAAGGAGAACTTGGGCAAGAGCCTGGAATAGCAAAGCACACTGGTAATATTAGAGAGGCTTTATGAAAGCCAGATCTTTGAGTAATGTTTGTGATAGACAAATTCCCTTCTCTGGTCCAAAATGTATTTGTCAATTCAAAGTGCACTGGGAGAGCTCAGGCAACTGCAACTAGGTTTTTCTCTAAACAAATTAGGAGAGACTGTTCAGAAAGAATATAGGTCAATAGAAATATTTTGCTGGTTAGCTTTAGGGGTGTGCATAGTGAATTAGTTACAAAGCTCTAACAAATCCCTAACCCTTATTCAACTTGTCCTATACTGTTTGTGCTACTGACATGAATGATACCTCAAATCATGCAGCTTGTTGAGGAGAGGTGTTCTGTTTCTTTTCTAAGCAATCAAAATGTAAAAAAAAAAATTACCTGGTGAAAAAAAAAAAAAACAGGCGGAAAAATTAAATACTCTAGACCAATATTAAAGGATTGACTTGAGCTATATGTAAGAACTAAAATATTATTGTGTTTTATGGCTTTGTTCATACAGCACACAGTTCATGTTTTTCAAATCCAATATTTAGGACTGACTGTCATTTTGTTAGTAATGAAATCTGATTTGCTCAGGCAGTGTAGTCAGTTTCTAGTGTATATACCTCGGTTGCTATAGTAATCATTTGTGTATTAGTTATGTCTAAAACCACTCACCCATTCACAATTTACCCCATACTGAATGTCACATAGTTCGCGACATGTTGAAAGTGAAAAGTTATTTTTTAATAATACAAATATATATTAAATAACCATATTGTAAAACATAGTCATGGTAAAAAAATGAATTTTAAATCAAGTTTACCTTTATCATCTCTAGCGAATATACAGCCGTGGCCAAAAGTATTGGCAGTGACATACATTTCGTGTTTTTCAAAGTTTGCTGCTTCAGTATTTGTAGATAATTTTTTCACACGTTTCTAAGGTATACTGGAAAACAATGATAAGCATTTCATGAGTTTTAAAGGCTTTTATTGGCAAAAATATTCAATATATGCAAATAGTCAACATGTTCTTCATAACCTCTGCAATTCGCTCTGACATGCTGGATATCAGCTTCTGGGCCAAATCCTGACTGATGGCGATCCATTCTTGCCTTATTAGTGCTCGGAGTTGATCACAATTTGTGGGCTTCTGCTTGTCCACTTGCCTTTTGAGGATTGATCACAGGTTCTCTATGGGATAAAGATCTGGAGAATTGCCTGGCCACGGATCCAAAATTTCAATGTAATGATCTCTGAGTCAATTCATTATCACTCTTGCCTTGTGACATGGTGCTCCATCATGCTGGATAATGCACGGATCATCACCAAATTGCTCCTGGATCATTGGGAGAAGTTGCTCTTGCAGGACATTTTCATACCATTCTTTATTCATGGCAGTGTTTTTGGGCAGAATTGTGAGAGTGCCCACTCCCTTGGATGAAAAGAAGCCCCACACATGGATGGTCTCAGGATGCTTCACTGTTGGCATGACACAGAATTCATGGTAGCATTCACCTTTTCTTCTCCGGACTATTGATTTTCCAGATGTCCCAAACAGTTGGAAGGGGGCTTCAGAAAAAATAACTTCTTAATTGGACAGTCTTCTGCTGTCCAATCCTTGTACTTCCTACAGAATTTCAGTCAGTCCTTGATGTTTTTCTTGGAGAGAAGTGGCTTCTTTGCTGCCCTTCTTGACACCAGGCCATTGTCCAAAAGTCTTCGCCTCACTGTGCGTGCAGATGCACTCACACCAACCTGCTGCCAATATTGTGCAAGCTCTGCACTGGTGATGACACAATTCCGTCAGGAGGAGACGGTCCTGGCGCTTGCTGGACACTCTGGGATGTCCTAAAGCCTTCTTCACTGCAGTTGAAGCTCTCTCCTTGAAGTTCTTGATGATCCGGTAAATGGTTCTTTCAGGTGCAATATTCTTTTCAGTAATATCCTTGCATTTGAGGCCATTTTGATGCAAAATGATGATAGTTGCACGTCTTTCTCTAGAGGTAACCATTGCTAACAAGAACACAATGATTGGAAGCACTTCTTCCCTCCTTTTATAGCAATCAGTCTGCTCTTATAATGCAATCAGAATGATACTGTGATTTCACCTGACTAGTACTCATTCGCAATTTCCCAGGTGCTGCTGATATGATTCGTGAAATTATGTTTGCTGGTCATTTTGTGCCAGGGCCAAAAAACTGTGAAATTTGGGTTTTTGTGATAAAGTTAATTTTTTTGGCCAATTAAGCTTTTTGCAATAATTTAAAATGCATCTGATCATTCTGCATAGTAATCTAGAAACAATGTGAATCAACACCACAACAACTGAAGCAGAAAACTTTGCGAAACACAAAATTTATGTCACTGCCAATACTTTTGGCCACGGCTTTATGTATCCCTTCAGGTGGAAAACATTTATACATATAAATGATGCAATCCAAAGTGCATTTGAACAGCAGTGTAACACTTTCTTATGATGTGTTACATTCATATGAGTAGACAGAGAAGTAAGTTTGGAGCAGAAGAAATATAAATAAACCTTGTGTAAATTGTCAGCTAAAATGCTATTTCTAGTAATTTTACACACACGTTAGCAGGCACAATTATAGTTTTTTATCATGAAATTTCATATTGGATCAAAATTTCTTTTTTTCTAGTTAGACCTTTGATATTAGGGGACATTTTTTATTCTTGATAATAATTTGTGTATCGTTTTCCAATAAAAATATCCTAAAAATCCTTAAAACAAGATCAGTTAGATTCATTTTTGCAACTCTAAATAAGATATTTAGGTTTTTTAGAGAATGTATTTTGAACATGTGAATTTTATCTTACTGTACTGGGAGAGTTTTTATAGTCAAAACAAGTGAATTTTTTTTCCAGTGCTTAAGATGTAATCCAAAGTATTTATAATACATTACTGACCTTGAGTAATCTAATGAAATTCATTACAAATTACATTTTACAGCATGTGTTCTGTAATATGTAGTGGAATACATTTTAAAAGTAGCCCTCCCAACCCTGGTGCCACGTTATCGAGAGAAACCGGATTGAGTAGCGCAAGTGATCCTGCTCTGCACTCTCTGGAGCACAAATGTAAAGCCCTGACCACTGACAGATACACACACACTGCACACATGGTTATTTACATATTGTGATACACACAACATAGCAATATACAAAGCTATATGCATGATACGCAAACCTTGCAAATAGCTGTTAGCCGATTTTTCAGAGGACGCACTTTTTACTCATCCATAGGGCGATTTTGCGTGACCACGATTTTAAGTTTTACCATTAAAAGTTTATGTTGACTATTATGCCGGTTCCCGCCTCCTCCTTGCCCATCCAAATAACATTCTGGACAACTTAGCAACCATATATCAATGCCTGGAATGGCAAGCCACAATAATAATATTAGAGAGGCTTAATAAAAGACAGATCTTTGAGTAATGTTTCTGACAGACAAATTCTTCTCTCTGGTCCAAAATGTATTTGTCAATTCAAAAAGCCCCGGGAGAGCTCAGGCAACTGCAAAAAGCCTTGTCTATAAACAATGAAGTAGAGACTGTCCAAAGGTTTAACCATCCATGAAAAATATAGGTCATTAGAAGTTAGGTTTTGGTTATCCTTAGGGGTGTCCATAATTAATTAGTTAAAGATCTGACCATCATTGCAATTAGTGTTCTCTCTGTCACTTTGGAAGGAAATCTCCCAATAAATGGAAAGCAATGTGTATTGTTTCAAGTTATAAAACATTGTTATTAGCATTCTTACATCTACTATATAGTGTGCTTCAATGACTGGACAAGACTAACATAGAAATAACCATTTAGCAACCACACATGTGCTAAATACTAGGGCTGGAAATTGCCACAGGCCTTCCGAATCAATATTACAACTATATTTCCAAGCCGATTCGATATGTATTGTGATAGTGTGATTCTGTATGTATTGAGATTTGATGTTTTGATATAAAAACTTCAAACAAAGATTTTAAAAAAAAAACTTTAACTCCTATTTCTCAGAAAGAAATGTCTAAACAGCTGTCTGAAATTACAATTGTTTTCACTATGTAATGTATAATTTGCATGTAAAGGGTGGAGATGTGCAAAACTACCAATTTAAACCACCAATCAACCGGTCAGTATCTTGTCTGAGCTAGGCGACTTGTTAGTGCAAAGGAACCCATGTATAAGGCTGCATTATTTCCATTTGTATTCAACAAATAAATACACACAGGGACAGATCTAACAGGGTGGCAAACGCCACCCTAAGAAAAAGCATTGCCACCCCATCTGCCACCCCAGAATAAGTATCCAAATGTATTAAATATAAATTTAAGTATATTATCATTGATTTTGACATTGTGTAAGGGTTTATTCATGTCAAAATGCCTAAACTCTCACTGAATGCACAAATGACTACAGACCCATTGATTGATTACAGCAGCAACCAATCACAGCATCGACCAATTGCCTACCTATTATTGCAGCATGTGTACATTGTTCAGGCTCTCGCGAGTTGATGAGCTTCCTCAACAATAATGACCATATGGAAAGATGAATTTCTCATTTGTTTCCAAGTATTCACTGAATTATTATTAGTTACATTGAGATGAGTGAGATGTGTCCTCACAACTTTTTGAAATAGCCTTTGTCAGGTACAATATGTGTATAATCCACATGAAACTTCTCCAGTTCTTGAGTTGGAGATTCTATTTAATCTGTGCATGTTTTGATTGGTGATCTGGCACTGTAACGTTTTATTTTGAATGTTATAAATGTTTGTTGTGGCTGTTATCAGTTTAGTTTAATGTCAGCAGTTTTGCCGTAGCTTGCGCTTCAAAAAAACTGAAATAATGTCTGGCTGTAGTTTGTCGTCATCTCTCAGCAACACTTAGCAGTGGAGTCTGACACCAAACAGGAACGGAGCTGGATCTGACCAGCTCTGGGTAACCTCGGAATATAAATCCTGAGGTTGAGAAATGGGAACAAATAGAATAATATTAACGTAGATGCCATTCAATTGTATGCAGAGTTATATATCATAATGGATGTTTCTGGTTCCGGCAGACCTAGCTAAAGCAGCCTAATTGTGAGTTGAAGGATATATTAGTGGTATGACTGGCTAAATAGGAGTATTTAGTCTAGACTTAAACTGAGTGTGTCTGCATCCCGAACAGTGTTAGGGAGACTATTCCATAGTTTAGGAGCCAAGTATGTAAAGGCTCTAACTCCTTTTGTGGATTTTGATATTCTTGGAATGATTAACAAGCCAGAATTTTGTGATCATAATGAACAAACTTAATACTGAAAAACAAATTGCAAACCAGACAGAGCAACAAAACAATCTGACAATTTCAAGAGTAAAAGGAGCACAATAAATACATGTAGGGTACATGAGGAACAGGTGAAGGCAATTTACATAACAAGGAAGAAACAAGAGAGAGTGATGAGGGTAACGATGAGACTGAGTCAGGGAAGCACATGGCAGACAAACACAAAGCCATGTGCCAACACATGAGACTAAAACAGACACGAGTGCACATGGTGATGAAGGACCAAAAACCATGTGCAAACAGCCATGTGCACTCACACAACACACAAGACTGACAGAAGAGCGCATGGCAAGAGAACTGAACCCATGCACTCACAAAGGACAAGACATGGAGCGTGAAAATCCAGGTCCCAAACCAGAAGAATAATCGAACAAGGCTGAGTCAGGACCCAGAAACCATGCTCAGAACATGTAAAAAAAAACACAGAACATGATTTTTAGGATCCTGTCACCATTAAAAACATGACTGACAAAGGGACCGGCATCCTGACACTAGATCAATCAGTCATGTTCTTAATCAAAGTGCTGATCTATGTATTCATCAACTGATTAACAAAATCCCAAGACTGATAGTTGCAGATGTAGAAATTAAATGACTTTATTATGTGAAATATTTATTTGGTTGCTTGAATCAGTCATTAAGTATGACTGTTGAACAAACCAGTAATTTATAAGAATCTTTTATTGTGCATAACATAATTAAGATTCATGAGTTTTGCAGCATTGCCCCACCACAGCACAATTTTTTTGTACAGTTTATGTTTATTTAGACCAAATTTCGTGTTATTCTTCGCTTTCAAATTGATTATTCCAGCTGTTACAAAGGTGAAAGACCTACAGGACTTTATTAACAGAACAACATGGGATATGCATTGATTTTCCATCCATGGGTACACTTAAAGGTGGGGATGCTTAGTCCAGATTACCGGTTCTATGAAGAACAGGAACATTTAGAATTTGTTAAAGTGTTTAATAGACAATGTCTTGATGCTCTGGAGATAGAAATTTTGTTACTTGTTTTTTATTGCACAAAAATATTAATGTTGGCAAATGAGTAGCCATAGGCTATTACTATTATCATAATGATAATTTTGCAATATACCTATGGTGGTTAAAGAGTAAACTTGTTCAAGAACCATTTCTGGGGCTGTACTGAATTATGGCACACATGAAAATTCACCTGTAGTCCCGATGTCGTTGAATGTTATTTGCATATGCATCCTGAGATAGTCTGAGATCCTATGCAGTGTAGACAACACTATTCTTACATAGTGCTCCCAGATAACTGACAGAGAAAAAGTGAGAACTCAAAATTTGTGCGTTTTCCGTGAGACAATCGCACTGTGCAAATTAACTTCTGAACAGAAAAAGCAAATCAGACACGCGGATCGCCGCATGTCTTTTGTCTGGTCTACAAAATATAATCAGGGTGTGTTTCCTCAAGCACGTGTTCCTCATTTCTTATCTCATTTCTTCATCCAACAGGTTGTTGAGCCTTTTTACAGCTAAACTATTTATTAATAAACTGAATAATGTGTCAGACCGAATTTGTAGAATGACTCCTGACAAAGACTCTCCACAACACCTCTCAAATAAACTTTTGGATTATGCATAATATCAGGAACATTGATTACAGTAGAGGATTTTGACATCCGACAGTGAACAAACTGCACTTTAATGGCTGTAGAAGTGGTGCATTAAGGGACTAAATTTAAAGAATTAAAGAGACAAAACATCTCTTTTTATCAGAGAAAAATGGGTTATGTGGAACTCTGCACAATTATAGCTTCCTAAATATTTATCTATCAATCATAGTAGCATTAAGATAAACATGTTTTTTTTTTTATTTTATTTTTTTTATATATACAAACCAGGGATTGTTTGGCTCAAGAATTTGTAACAGATTATTTATTTTTCCCCAGTCCTACTAAATATCACCTACACCTCAGCAACTACATAGACATGCCCTCTCAACCACCCACAACACCTTAGTATCGTGACGTGACCAACAACACGTTCTTTGGAAAATGTCAAAATGTTATTCATTTTTCTTGCTTAATGTCCAGACTAGATTCTAAACTAAATTTTAGGATTTTAAAGTTCAGAAACCTTCCATTAACTTATGCTGCCTTCACGTGCTATTGGAATTATTGTAAATATTGAGTTTTTCACCCAGAAGTTGGACATGAACGACCCCTAATCCTGAGTTTCTGAGTGAAAAACTGAAGGAGAGTTTGGCTTATGTCATGAATTAATTGTTTTATATTTTTTTTTCTAAATAGAGATAATTGGTAGCACTTGCAGTTTTGGTCATATTAATTTATGAATATCAGCAACCATGGTGTACATTTTTACACCATGAAAACAGCTTTTATGATGTCAAAATAAAAGTTCCTCAATTGTTTTTCTTGAACCTGGTGTTGTCCATTTTTGCCGTTCTTTCTGACAACCAAGCACTTGAACGCAACTTACTCATAATTACCACTTCAGAAGTTGAAGTACGATTATTCTGATAGCAGCATAAGTTTAGCATTTTAAATGTAACTGACACAGATGATGTCATTGTAATATTTGACTACTGAACTGTGATCAGACTTTTTACTTCTACATTTACTGCATTTATCCATCTACAATGATATTAGTGTTATCCCCCCCTCAGTATTTGGGTTGACAACTTCAAACTTTAACACTAGTTCTGCTGCCACACAAGCACTGGTATTTCATTCAGGGAATAATGCAGATCTACTTTAGCGATTCCTCTACTTAAAGTCAGTGCGAATTTAAGGCTACTTGAATGCACTGCAGTGAGAAAATAAGTGAAAGAGACAGAAGGGAATAGGAAGATAAATTGCTCTTGATTTTGGCTCTGCCATGCGTTATGCTGATATCATCGTTGCATGCATACAATTATATGCAATGGACACGTTTATTCTCAGCCTTGCTTTTTAAGAATGTAGTAATACTTGGACGGAAAACTTGCCGCTGTAGTGATTTCACTGTGGACAAGGTCCATTATCTTACTATATCGGAGGCAAGATGATGTGTAACCACTAATTGGAATCTCCATGGCAACTCATCACAAGCTTAGCTCATGTCAGATCTGCAACATAAATCTTTCACAACAGCTCAGCTCTGAGAGGGACCAGATATGCTGTAAACAATCCAAGACAACCCAACCATACTGCTCCAGTCCTGACTCCGTAGCATCAACACAAGAGCTGTGGCCACATGCACCATATTTATTTGGTGGGATGTTTTGATTGCACCCAGTTGCAAATTGATCCATCATAGGCGATAGTGTTTGGGAATTGTAAAGTAGGATTTACAAGGCCTTGGTGATGCTTGCACAGTAGGGATAGATCGTTTGTGTCTTTTAGTCAATGTCTGCCAGCTTTAAAGACATAGTTCACCCAAAAATGAACATTGTCTTTATTCCCCCTCATGTTGTTCTAAACCTGTATGACTGTTTTACCTCCGTGATTCAAAATTTTATACTCAATCTACATTCACTTTTAATACATCTTATTTGCTTTTAATAAAAACAACATATGGCTAACAATCTCTAATTTTTCATTGTATGGAAAAGAAGATTCAGTGAACGTTAATGGTGACTGATACCATCACACCCTAACAATCTACCTAACATCTTTTGTCTTCAATGAAAGAAAGTCATACTGGTTTGGAAAACCTAGCCTCACAGAACAAATGTTACTGTAACAACATTTTTGCAAATGTACTTTTATGTGCCAAATTTTATGTTTAGTTGCAGTATCCTGGTGAATTTAACACTTGAGGTGCTACAACAACTGTGCCTTTTATTCACTTTCACACAAATCACAAGTACAACGGCTGATTATGACTTTTAATAAACACAAATTTTTTGCACTATAACTCACATTGCTATCGTTATGATATCAAAACATGTTTACTATAACTATACATTTTATCTCTTGTATTACAGACTCCCCTAAATTTACACACTTATTCCAATGTACTTCGCTACCATGGAAGCTCACCTCAGTGAGTGTTGGTCATTGTACTTGGAAGACCGCTGATTGTGATCAGCCAAACACGCAAGCTGACAAATAAGACAAGGGTATCATACAAGTGACATGAGATGATGTGGTTGCTTCAGAAAATGTGCCTTTGATTTGTCATTTTGTTTTTGGACACTATAGGTTAGGTATAGATGTTGGTTAAGGGTAAGAATGTATGTTTTGATCACCTCTCATTTGCATTTAGAACATTATTGGTTAGGTTTAGGTTAAAGTTTAAGGTTAGTGAGGTACGTTTTACTCATTAACACCTCCATCTAACATTCAGCTTAAAAATCTTGTCTGATTTTGACACCATTTGACTCACTTTAGGTGCCCCCTGCTGGACATTTCACTGGGAAACTGCGGCAAAACTTGTAATAAGGCACATCATTTCCTTTTGCAAAAATGTTGCCACAGTCACGTACTGTTTACGAGACCAGGCTGGGTTTGGAACAATATGATGGTGAGTAAATGATGAATAAAATTTTTTGGGTGAACTATCTCTTTAATAGAGGCATCTGTATCAATATCAGTGTTATTGGCTTTGAATCTAAAAAACTTGTATCACCCATTTCTGAATAATACGGAGTTCTGCAAAGATATGCGTGCAAGCTAGTTACATTTTTATCCCAAGTGAGAGATTCATTTGAAACCATTCATCTTAAATTAACGTCCTAGCCTTTCTTGTACGTTCCAAAAACACTCATTCATAATTTATGTCTCAAGACAGTGTAACTAATATGAATCTAATGTTGGGATGACTAAAGTTATTGCATGTAGCTAATTGTCAATTGCTCGTTTTATCAAGTTTTTTCTTCCATGGTAGAACTGACAGACAAATGTTGCTTCCCCAGTCACGAGAATGCATATTGTTTGAAAGATTTTCCAGCAGAGCATGCCAATCCGATTTCATTTCTTATGAGGTGATCTTTATATCAAATTCAGTAGGACAGCATAATGTGAAAGTCCAGTAAACTGAGATGGTGGATTATCCTTCATGTGCAATAAATCATGCAGGATTTGCTGCTGATATGTGCTGTGCTAATTTCAGTAGCAAAAGCTTCCATAAACCTAAAACAATTGAATCTTAAAGATTCAAAAATACACCTAAAAATACATTTTTAAAAATTGCATAATTTACTCACCCTTATGTTTTCCGAAACACAATACATCTTTCTTTAGTGAAAAGCAGAATTGTAAGAACTGAGCCACAGTCACCATTAACCCTTATGCCTTGTTCATTACTAAATCACATTACAGTTGTTCCTGGTCAAAAGTGACCAGAAACATTGAGTGAAATTTTTTTATTGCTATGAAAGAAATGTAACAATTCTAACTTCATGTAAAAGGACAAAAATTGTGAAATTTTAGTGGGTTTTGGGGTTTTTAGACATTTTTTTTATGAATATTTTCTCAAATGCTGAACCAATCCTCATAAATCATAACAGTTTGATTCTTGACACGTTAAGTTTTCAAAAGGTATGTCTAAATGTTTAGAAATTGAAAAACGTTTGAAAACCAGATGAAATTCCAAGTATAAGGGGCAGGGGCGAGGAGCCTACCCCAAAAGAGAGAAGATCCAGTCAGGTACAAAACAGGGGCCTGATGTATAAATGTTGGGTATGCAAAAAAAGGGCATTGAAATGTGTGTAAGCAATTTCCCACTAACATATTGGTATTTAAAAACATAAACTTGCCATAAATATTAGCGCACCATCTGGACACTCGACTGTGCATACGCATTCTTTAACTGGTGTGTGTATGTGTGAATTGGTGACTCCAGCTGCACAAATAATGAACTGAACAGACTGATTATAAACTCTGATTTTAATTTAATTTACATTTAGAATAAAAAGTATGTAGTTAAGCACTTGAAACAGAAGTAATCGTTATCAAGCCAATAGTCGCCTATATTATTTTTATGTAACTAATTGAAAAGGCATTCAAATATAAGCTGTAATAGGGAAATATTGCTTTGGGATGCGCTGTGTTTGGAGAACTTTCCCATGTCATCATAGAGAAGGGGCATACAGAGTAGGCCTAACTAAAAATGACAGCGAAGATTTCTTAATTTGACATATTTTCTGTTCTATTACTATCATGTACCGAGATAAGTACAGCCTTTGAATAAAGATTATCTGTGATGCGATGCACACTTGACTCTGACTGACATTAAATGGCTCGGTAAAACAGACAGTAGCTATAAGACAGGCAATGCTGGCCACATTCAGTATTCGAACAGATCATTGGAGAGACATGTCTCATCAGAAACAGTATTGTACAGCTGCAAACAGGTACAGCGATGCACATAAAATGTGCATCAAATGTGCTGCCTGCTTCACTTCATCCCGACACTCATCGCAATGAAACTCCGATTTAGTGTAATAAAAACATTATGAAGTACATTTGCCATTCAGCTGTTTTTTTAATACAAAATTCCAGTCAAATATAAAATCCTAATAATGCGATGAGATCAGACAATGCTGCCCTAAGAGTTTAATAATTTTCATTTTGTTTCCAGTAATAAATATTGAACTTCAATAACAGTACCCTTACAACGATTTAAAAGGTTTTCCGAGAAGCAAAATGTTTTAGGTTAGATTTATGTTTGCAAAGATAAAAACATTTCACCAAGGGATATTCAAGATATATTCTTTGAAAACAAGTTCATATCTTAATAGATGAGGTTTCTTCACTGTGCAGTGTCTAACCTTATAATACAGTTTCTCGTACTGTTAAACGCAGTAATCACGTGCTGAATGTTGAAATGCATTTGGCAATTGTATGCAGAGGAGGATATGAATAGTAAAAACCGGTATTGTATGGCTATTTTGGGGAGGAGACAGGGTGGGGAATGAATCACGTGCACATACGCACAATCTTCCACTTGACGGGATTTATTAAGGGAACTATGTGCAGGTTCTGGCTTACATACGATTTTATAAATCCGTTTTTTTTTTTTTTTTTTTGCGCATATGCAAAATCTGACTTATGTACTCACGCACACTTTTAGGAAGAAATCTAAGCAGAGTTTTCTACATGAGGCCCCAGGTCTCCTGTTTGACATTCATTCTGGAGAAGAGAAAAAGGAAATGTGAACAACTAGAACTGACACGCATGAAATACACAATATCCCTGGCATGGTTGTGCAATACGTTTGCAATAGGATAAACTGTGCAAGCTTGTATTGACTTATGGCTAATAATAGAGAGGGCTTTTTTTTAAGTTTGATTTTTTTCCCCCCTTGTCCTAGAGTTTGATTTGGGCCATCCGTCGAGGAGCCTGTGGTTGTGCAGAATATTTGCTAAAGATGAAAATTGTGATATGAGGCCCTATGGTAGGCCTGCATGTGCAGTATCTTTGTTGAAAAAGATAAACAACATTTTATTATGAACCCTCCGACGAGGGCAGCATTGTTTGGATTATCTTTGCTGAAAGATGAATGTAGCATAGAGCCATATGATAATGGCGACATTGCGGCCAATACCCTTCTTTGAAAGATTACAAGAGGCTTTTAGCTCAGTTGGTGCTCTGCCATATCAAATGCCTCGGTAGGGGCTAAGGAGACTGGAGGACCTGCCTTTGATCCAGAAGGGACCCCACAATATGTTGGCAATGACGATGGGGTGGATTTCGAAGATGCGGATGAAGTGGAGCTAGCGTGAGTGAAAAGTTAGTCTGGCCATTTCCCTGCGAATCATGTTCCAATACAGTAGCCTCAAGAATTTCAGTGGGGCATGGGTATGCAAAAGGACATGCCGTCTGAGATTTCTGGGTTTTGTTATGGAAAAGGGAAAATCAGTTTCGTGATTAGCAACGGGGACCAAATATGAAGTCCGATCAGCATTGGACCTCATATAGATAGATATGTTGGCAGTGTGTTTTCAACGAAATGGCTAGCATGAGGTGAGAGATGGAGCGGCCTTGATGAATGATGCACATGGTGAAATGAGGTGACCCAAAGGGACAGGAGATTGAACATAGAAACTGAAACTGCACGGGAAGGAAGAAATGTGAACTAATGGTCTAATTAATAAAGAGGGGGGTGGAAGCTTGCATCTGGGGGAAATAGAGGATAATGCCGCAAATTGAGAAATGTCCAGGTGGAGCTGAGAGTGGCACGGGAATAGAGGAGTAGAGAATAGAAGCGGGTGCGTAAGGGCGGGAGCTTAAAACATTAGAATGATCCGGCATGAGCCTTCAGACGGAGATTAAAATGTTCAGACTACTACTACAGTCATTTGTGAACCGAACAGTGAAGTTCAGTTTGCTACATGATGCCGAAATAAGCAGCAGGTGAATGGGTATGACTTTTGGAAGCGTATTTATGTTTGCTTTGGAGAGGAGGGCGCCAAAACCAGCCTTAAATGGGGTTGAAGTATGTAGATGCAAAAGATGCAATGATTAAAGTTTGAGCTCCTGATAAAGCCCATAAAACCAGCAGCATGACGCATGGTAGATGACATGTAAAACTTCAGTCGACTGAATATTTGGTATCTGCTTTGCAAGAAAACTTATCCAGCACGGTTTTATCCAAGAGTGAACACATCTTACCTGCTGCTAAAGTGTAAGCTGCCCTTCCCACAAATATATTTACAGTGAACAGAGTAAAAAGAAAAAACATTGGTAACTTTAAAATCAAATAAATGCCTTTAGCAAACATGGTTGTAGATATGTAGGATATTTGGTACTGATGAATTTATAAGGTAAGCGTTAAAGTGCCCTCATTCTCACACCATTATATATAAGGGAATTTAGGGTCTTGAAATATGTGAGCTATGAACTAAATTAAACTGTCCTTATATTACATTATTATTTAATGAAATATATTAGATTATTCTTTTGTATGTCGCTTTGGATAAAAGCGTCTGCAAAATGAATAAATGTAAATGTAGTTTAAATGTAATATTATGGAATTAGTTGCGTTCGACTGATAAAATTCTCCACCATTAAATTTGCAACACTACATCTCGTTGTATCCGCTCAAAATTTCTACTGTAATAAATTAGCTTTAATAAGTGAATTATGATTAATTAACTTATTGGAGTGGTATTATTCTCATGGCTTATTGAAAATAATATCACACGTATTTAGGTACAGCTTTGAAGCGAAATCTTTTAGAAACAGGGATGAGATTATTTATCAAAATACACCACAGTCATTAATCTTTGAATATAGACAAAATGTATTGCTATTCTTAACATAAATCTAATCTAAGACATATATACATAAGACAGGTTGGTGAGAAGAGTGACAGAATGTTAAATAAATTATCAATACAGTGAGTCTGTTGACAATGCCTTAAGAACCATTTAACCTTATTTGTGTCTACATCGATTTGCTATCGGATTACCCAAAGTATTTAACAAAGACACAAGCACTTTGAGCACAATATTGGAGATGTACTTGTGTGTAGTGGTGTTTCCTTGTGTTCTTTGTGTTGCTTGGTTCTTGGCTCTTGGTCGAAAGTTCGTTCCATCGATGTTTTGGACCTCTGTATGATCGGATAGTTATTGTTTGTATGAATGATGAGGTTGGCTTTGAAGCGAGGTCTTCTCATGGGTGTGTGAACCATAGAGAGTGACGAACTTCCTCGGGACTTCGAGTCCTGAGATTCTTGGACCTCAAATGGCATGGATCTGGTTCCAACGAGATCCAGAGTAGATCACCAGGGAAGAGTCAGAGTGAAATCTGAGCAGTAGAAGAGCAGGAGAGACAAGCAGAAAGGGAAGACGACAAGAGAGGGGCGTGTTCCTCCTGTTTCGAAACATTTGAACTGAAAATGGCCGCATCCCCTAAAGATGCCCTGCGCCAATCAGAAGTGACTTTTCAGAGTCACATGGTCAACTGGGCTGTCTTTTCCGACAGCTGATTTTATGGTCCTTTGTTTCAAATACTTTAAAAACATTCCTGCTCAAAATAGTGCATGTTTTATTAACTTTTATCAAATGTACAAGAGACATGATATTCATTGTCATTAGCTTAATCTATGTAAGCAAGCAAACCGTTGCATACCAAGCATGACATTCTTTCATGGATATTATACTTGTAGGTCACAAAACATGAAAATCCCTGGTTACAAATCATACCGGTTAAATCATTGGTACAACAGTATACAACGGATAAAACATTACACACATTTTAAAGAGGTATATCAGGATTTAATCATTAATTTGTCAGTTATACAACAGTTACCACAGTTCAAAGCAATTTTCAGAATTACCTAACAAGACTAGGTATTTTATGTGGGTCCATGTGGTCTTGTATATTTTATAGGATTGATTCAGCAAAGTACTGTGATTTTGTGTGAGATGTTTCTTGATTAAGGAATGTCCATTTTAAGATGCTGTTTGCTGAACAATGATCACAATGTCACTTAGACACGTGTAGCAAACTGGTTTATATCGGAGGACAGAATCTTGTGTGTCCCAAGTCTCTTGGGGCCTCTTTGCAGAAACGTTTTCAATTCAGATGGGATCTAGACAAGTCTCTTTGTTAGTTTTATTGGACTCACTGGCACCTAAGTCTTTCAATTTATGACTTTGTGGAATTCCAGGATTAAGATTAGGTTTTTCCTAGATTCAAATCATGTCATTTCAATTCTTCTGCATGTATAATACTACAGATATAATGTAGAAAGCATTAAGAGGGAGCTTATAATTTACCAGCAGGAACAGAAAAATTAACAGTAGCGATAAAGAAAATTAGCTTTTGGCACAGGTTTTATCCAATTATTAAAACCAAACTTTACTAACCTGTAACTAAATGTAAAAGCCCCAACCACAAGTACATTAAAGGTGAACGGAGCAAAAACTGAAATGCATTGATACTTAAATTAAAAATGTAATGTTGTTAGGCTGACATAGTTGTTAAACTGGTGGTGAGCTTTGAAATTTGGAACATTGATAAAGCCCCAATGCTTGAAAGTCCCCATTGATTGAAACATGGTCTGAACAGTGATGAAGATAAACGATTTACGGAGAGACTAAATACAATTTTCTGCACTGTAAGGATGCCTGAATGAGTAATAAAACGTAAATACAATGCTAAATAGGAATCTCGCCCCTGTATGACTTGATCACATAAGGCAGCAAAATGCTTTACGCTGGTAATGAATTTATCTGATAAAATAAGGAATGTAATGGCGGAGCCCACCACTAGGTACCACCATTATCTGAATGGAGTGATAAGACCCTGTAAAATGAGCATGGTGCATCATGACATGCATGAATAATAGATCTTGATTCCATGATAGGGTTACAGTCGGGCATGCAACACGGTGAATGAATATGCATTGTGAACTCATGGCGATCAAGCTGTGAATGTGTGCCATTAACTATGAGAGCCGAATGCTATATTGAAATTAAATATTGGCTCTTGATTTTGATATTGATGCAGAGGAGGGTTATGATGAACAGACAAAATAGGCAACAGCCTAGACCCATAAAACATTCTCTGAATGCATTTGATGGATATGATTGAGAAGCTAATTTCTGATGGGTATCAGCTGCTGCATTGAGGCGATTAATTTGACGGACTTGGCGAGCAGCTTGCTCCTTCCGCACCGGGTCGTGCATTTCGATTGCGGTAGATGCGGTGGCTCGACTGAGGGAGGTCTCCTATGTTACTGAGATATGGATAAAAATCCAGGTTTACTGAGCGCTTACGCCCGTAAGTTTGATGCAGGGCAGAAAGTTGAGGAAAAAGCGGCAGCATCATTGGGGAGCGAAGGCGGGCTTCCTGAGATGTGATGTGAACTGGTTCACCTGTGGCCTGGAGAGATCGGAGTTGACAGAGATGCTGTTAACAAAGTCTATTATCATTCAAAGATGGCCGAGATCCCACTGACAATCCGAAAATTGTTGTGACAAGGAGCTGATAAAAGGTAAGGAGCAGTGACTAATACATGTCCAGAGCTGGATGTTAGCTCATCGAGGAGTGAACCTAACTCGACATCAGACGTAGTGAACTATAGAATGATGTTGCCATTTTAGCACAATGAAACAGCAATGTGATAAAACAGCATTGCTAATAAAGCGATGGCTGACACCTGATTGGCTAGAAATAACCTAGCTAATGGTAAATTTTAAACATGCTGTGGTGCAGCCTTTAATTAAAAACACTAATTTAAATCAAATGAATTTACTAATTACAGATCTATTTCAAAATTTGTTCTTTCTCTCAAAGATATTGGAGAAAGCAGATCTCATTCAACTGCAGTCTTTTTTGAATAAGAATTCCCTTTTTGAAGTATTTCAGTCTGGATTTAGGGAGCATCACAGCACAGAATCTTCACTTTTAAAGGTTGTCAATGATGTTCTATTAACTGTGGATTCTGGAAATGCTGCAGTTTTGATCATACTTGATCTAAGTGCGGCATTTGACACCATCGATCACAAAATTCTTATTGCATGGCTTGAGCAGTTGGTAGGGATGTGAGGTGCAGTTTTAAATTGGTCCTACCTAACTATCAGAAATTTTTCAGTTGAAATGGCTGAATTTACATCAACGCCAGCACCACTTAAATGTGGGATTCCTCAAGGATCCATTTTTGGACCCATCCTGTTTTCGTTATATATGCTTCCAATTGGTGAGATTTTTAATAAACACAAAGTACCCTTCCATTGTTATGCAATGACCCACAAACATATATGCCAGTAAAATAATTCATTTGGGCCTCTTCTAGCATGTCCGAATGATTTAAGAACTTGCTTGGCTGTCAATTTGCTGCATTTAAATGAATGAAAAACAGAGATTATTGTGTTTGCACCCCCTAATGTATCTTGGCCCCCCTGTATTGATTTAGGCCCTTTATCTATTTATGGAAAACACATGGTAAAAAAAACTTAGTGGTAATTTTTGATGACTCCCTAAAATTTGACAACCAAATTAATGCAGTTGTCCGATCAAGCTTTTTCCAATTATGTACTTTGGCAAAAAAGTCACTTTTGTCATTTTATGATTTAGAGAGAGTAATGCACTCATTTGTGTAATCACATTTGGCAACTGTAATTCCTTATATGTAGGGAATAGTCAGTCAAAGTTGACATGATTGCAAATTGTAAAAAATTCTGCAGCAAGATTTTTGACAGGTTCTCAAAAGGGGACCCACATTACTCCAATTTTTTTTTTTTTTTACATTGGATGACAATCCGTTATAGGATTGATTTTAAGATTTTGTTGTTTGTTTTTAAATCTTTAAATGGTATGGCACCACCCTATCTCTCAGATTTGTTACAGATATACTTACAAGATCACTTAGGTCCTCTGACCAGAAATTACTGATTGTCTCGAGGTCTAGACGAAAACTTTGGGGTGATCGTTCTTTTTCAGTGTTGGCTCCGAAGCTGTGGAATAGTCTGCCTTTGCATATTAGAACTGCCTCCACAATGGTATCTTTTTTAATGGAATCTCATCTTTTTTCTCTGGCTTTCTAGTCTAACTCTACTTGTTGACGTGTTAGTAGCTTGTTGTTTTATGTGAGAAGTTAAAGGTGTTAAATGTATGTGTTATATAATATTAGTGTTTTATGTATTCTGCTTTTTGCATATGTTACAAATTTTAAAGCACATTGGTCAACTACCCATTGTTTTTAATTGTGCTATACAAATAAATTACCTTACCTTCTCTTGACCTTTGTAACTTGATTTGTCAGAAACATATAATTCCTGTTTGTTATTGCCATAGAAACAAAACTTCTCGGCATGGACATGGCTAAATTAATAAAAAAAAACATGCATGCAAAATACATTAGCACATAGACCTCTAACAAACATCAGTGACTATTTGCTACTGTCAGGTGTGTTCCAATCTATGGATAGTGCCCTTTGAAGTGGATAAAACATGGTTTTAAGTCATCTTAAGTGAGATTCCAAAGGCACTCCAAATGGAAGTTAAAGAGATGCAAATGAGATGCAAACGTCACATGCATTATCATGACAATTGGTATGTGTTTTTACACAAATATATTATATCATCTTACTTGAAACCTGTAATCAGTGAGACTCAAGCGTTCTTTGAAGACATTGCAGGGTATTCCAAATTAATGTTTTTGTCCATTGAATTGAACTACAACAGATTTCCCATTCTAAGTGAGTAGGGAGTAGTGAACACTGGGTAGGGACCCTGTGAATTGGAATGCAGCTAGTGAGTAGAAAAGCTCCCTTTCTGGGCTGTGCCTCTGTAGGAACTCAGAAGATGCTGATTGCTTCACATAGCTTACACGTTTCCCTGATAGGAGTCAGGAGCAAAATCTAACTAGCAGACATCATCAGGCAAACCAGATAAATTATATGCCTAAAAAGCCCATTCAGGGCCAAACTCAACCCTGGGGTTCTGAATGGTTATGTTAGCTAAACTTGTAAGCGTCTCAAGAAGAGACAGTACTGTGTTCAGATTGATTAAAACTGATGTCTGTGAATTTTTCCAGGCACTCAAGGTCTTTGTCTGCTCAGATGAAGATAGTCCCTCAATAGCAATAACTGTTTCAACTACCTGCAAGCCTTACACCAGAACTACAGATAATATCAACACATGCAAAAGTGAGTTAAAGGAATATTCCGGTTCAATACAAGTTAAGCTCAATTGACAGCATTTGTCGGATAATGTTGATTACCACAAAAAATTATTCCTCAATTATGACAATTATGTTCCTCCTTTTCCTGACTCGATTTTATTTATTTAATTGAATATATTTATTTGAACTAAGAAAAGTTGGTGTTAAGTCCCAGAATAGAACCAGGTTGCTGTAGGGGAGGGTTTGAAAAGTAAGAGAGATTTGTGACGTCAACCAAACATACATGTTGTTTAAGAGGCAGAGCATGTTAGTACATTTTTATAAAAGATAATTTAAGACAAACAATGCAATGATTCACACATTAATATTACATAAATTATAAACATTGATTTTCGGGTTGACTTTAAGCTCTCTAAAAACTACATGAGTTGTGTGGGTTATTAGTTCAAAATCTGGATGGTCGGGTTGATATATCGCTCATGTTGCTAAACTAACAAACAACTTTGACAGAAGGGCTGAGACATCTTGTCTGTGAACCTCTCTTGGAGCCAAAATCTCTCATTCACCGAGCTGAATTTGCACATAAATTACCTTGAAGTGCTTCATGATCTCCTTGACTGTTTCTCCGGTTCCACCCTGGCTGGCAACTCTTGCAGCATTCTAAAATCGGGAAAAAAAAATTGAATGAGAGAAACAGTATTTTCTTCCAAATAAAATCCCTTGCTTAGTAAACTTTCTCCAAGGCTGAGCTAGAACCATTGTGAAAATATAGTGTTCGACACAAGTATCCTTAATGTTTACGTGTAGCATTTGTGCTGTCATCGTAAGGATTGTTTTTAGAATTACATTGAAGTGTTGCGATAAGATAAGCCAAGGGAAGAAACAGGTTACTGCCAGGTTTATAGCTGACAATGGTTTGCTCAAGAATTTGCCTTCCTTTGCAGAGAATGGAGCCTCTCGTTTGCGGGTTTGAAAATGAGGGCTTTCATTAACATCCTTCTCACCACAGGAAAATTAGCATCATAATTATATACTCCATGAAGCCTTAATGTAGGGTGGCCAGACATCCCGTTTTTCCCAGGACAGTCCTGTATTTAAGCACTTTTCTATTGTCCCAACTTATTCAGAAAAAATCTTGTTTTGTCTCGTATTTCTATCACTTATGCAGCTTTCTCAGTCATGTGAGCATTCAGATCAAAATGTAGCCAAGGATACGGTTTGCAAAACCAATAAAATCACACTGTGTTATTTGAAGTACATGATTGGATTAAACTATCCAATCACAATACCCTATCAATAGACAGTTGCTTATCATTCTGTTGTGAATGGCCATAGCTTTGCACATTCATGACCTGAGAAAAGTCTTGCAGGCCAGGCTGGAGGAATCATTCATACCCTCTGACATTAAAAAGCAGTTGGATGCCCTGGCTGAAGCTGGTGACATGGGAGCGGATGATTTCTTTTGTGCAGTAAGAAACTTATATTCAGCATTGGTGGATTGCCTCCTCCAAAACTGGAGATGTTCATTGGGGAACACAGGAAAACTTGAGGGGGCCCTACTGAGAGACATCCCAGAGTGGAAAAACATTCAGAACAGCCTCAAACTATTCAACTCCAGAATCCCCACTCTCAGATTGATTGACGAAACCACGCTCTTTGATGAGTGGGCTTGCGTGAAAAACATTGTCACTCGTCACATCACTGAGTGGAACATGAACAAGATGGCCTTGTCCAAGAGATGGGCAGACGTTTTTCATAAGCTGGAGAGCAAGATGGAGTCAGAGTCTTAGTCAAGGTTGTGGAATTTGTTTTATGCCTGCCTGGGACATCTGCATCTGTGGAGCGTGTGTTCTCATTAATGAACGCAGCATGGACATCGGATAAATCTTGACTAAGTAATGAAGGCAATGCTTTTCGTATGTCTTCATTTTGGACTGGACTGCTCTGCATTTTAAGATAAACTCTTGAGGGACAAGCACACACACTGTGAAAAATTGCTGCCAGCGAAAAGTACAAGGTGACAACAGTTACAGATGCGGAAGCACCCTCTACTTTGCATTGATCTGCGCCTAGTTAAGAATACGTCAATTTCATTTTTACAGGGAGGGGGCAGTCTACTTTTCCGCAAGCAGGAATCTGGATATCTTACCTTCATGTCCTCTCTGGAACTATTTGAGAATCTCTGCAAAACAGTAGAGCAATAAGATCAGAGACCAAAATCACAATTCATACCCACCAACTGGTTGTAAACTAGAAACCTACAACCAGTCAGTTCTGGGTCCACGAGACACGAGAACTTGTGTTGTTTAGTCCTGTAGACAATGCAAGTTCTTATGTACACTTGTGCTACTGTAATCCATCTTTTCTCTTATCAAATATCAATCATATCAAACTCATATTAAAAGGAAAGTTAGGCTGTGTAAATTATGACAGAATTTCCATTTTTTGATAAAATATTCCATTAAAATATAAATGCAACAAACACACAGTTAACTCTGTAAATAATAACCCAAACTTTTTTTTTTTTTTGGTCCTCTTTAATTTTGGTTAACCAGTTTAATTGTTGTCAACTTTATTTGATAAGTTCAATCGATGAGGTCCCATTTTCTAATGTAATTTGGATTGCATAGTCAGATTAAAAATATCTAGTTCTTGTAATTAGAGTGCATTACATTTTAAAATAAACACAAGATAAACATCTGATTACAGTTACCTCTCAGACAACGGCATATACAGTATATGTTTTAATTTTAAGTAATTTTAAAAGAGCTGCCTAAAATGTACATTTACCTTTGCACGGCAAAATTCTGCAGGCCAAGAAGGTGTGGCCGGTCGTTGATCTCGTGAGAAAGCTGCAAAAATTATTATTTTTTTGTTGCCAAGCAGCCTCCTTTTAATGTTTAACTTTATACTCCGTGAGACGGATGTTTTAAAGCAAAGCCTAAAATGTGTGATTTCTGAAGAAAGCCGGTTATATCCACCTCTAAAGATTATAATTTACTTGTTAACTAGTTTACTAAAATTAAAAGATAGGAATGTTAATTGGTGCATAGTGTACTTACAATTTGTAATTAGTTTGTCATAAAACACATGCACTGTCAGGACATGCACATGTACTTGTAAAGAAACACTATGTAAGGCTCTTGTAAAACTGTATGACTTCATTTCTACTGTGGAACACAAAAGGAGATGTTATGCACATTGTTAGCCTCAGTCACCTTTCACTTTCTTTATTTAAAAAAAAATAAATAATAATAATAATAATGCAATTCAAGTGAATGATGACTGAGGCTAACATTATACATAACACCTCCTTTTGTGTTCCATGGCCGAAAGAACTTCATACAGGTTAGGAACAACCTAAAAGATAACTAAAAAAAATTAATTTTGATATGAGCTACTGTAGGGCTTGTCAATATGGCCAAAATATTATCACAATATTGTTTTTTTCATATCGTACAATATTAATTTATACAATTTACAATTTACATTTCATACCATTAATGGAGGAGAAAATGCATTTTTCATGTTTGTTAGAACTCAAGAATGAATGTAAATATAACTTGTTTGTTTACAAGTAAACCACAGAGGTTAAGCTACTTTTGAAGTATACACAGTATAAGATTTAATCCTACATAAGGTTTGTTTTACCTCTTTCGATGAAATTCTTCTTCAGCTGACATTTGTCGCCATTGAAAGACTTTCTTGTGATGCTTAATACTCCAGCTCAGTAGGTGGCAGTAATGCACCATAAACTGGATTGCCAACCATCAATAAACATCACAAGAAGAAGAAACACTTTCTTACCTGTGACAGCGCTATGGATCATGAAAAAAACATTTATCTAAATAAACAGCAATGGTGTTGATGTCGGAGTTGCTGTTGTGTTCAGTCGATAGCGTTATTGCACTGTCAGTGCTGTTTTGTTTGGTACACAACGTTATCATATTAGCCAGAGCTACCAAGCTTCATTGCTGGTTTCCATGACAGCAGAATTATGTAGCCGCTAGCCTGCTAATACTTCCTAACAGGCTGATCAAATCAAATCAAATCACTTTATTGTCACACTACTATGTACACAAGTGCAACAGTAGGTGAAAGTCTTGTGTGCAGTTCCGAGCAACATAGCAGTCATGACAGTGGTGAGACATATACCAATTTACAATAAACAACATATTTACACAACACAATTTACATATCAAATGTACATATACAACACAATACTAATATACAATGTACAGTAAACAATACACACAATATAGAATACACATACAATAAAAATACAAAATAAGAGTATATAAAAATATATATGCAGTTTTTTTTATCATGGAGAATATATTTGACAGTCCAGTGTGAGATAATAAGATGAAGATTAATAAAGTGCAGTGATTGTGAATCGTGAGAGATCAAGTGTTCAAAAGTCTGATTGCTTGGGGGAGAAGCTGTCATGTAGTCGGGTGGTGCGGGTCCTGATGCTGCGATACCGCCTGCCTGATGGAAGCAGTGAGAGCAGAACATGACTCGGGTGGCTGGAGTCTCTGATGATCCTCTGAGCTTTTTTCACACACTGCCTGTTATATATGTCTTGGAGGGAGGGAAGCTCACCTCCGATGAAATTTCTGGCAGTTTGCACCACCCTTTGCAGGTCTTCGCGTTTGTAGGTGGTGCTATTGTCGTACCGGGCGGTGATGCAGTCAGTCAGGATGCTCTCTACAGTACTGGTGTAGAACCGTGTGAGGATGTGGTGGTTCATTCCAAACTTCCTCAGCCATCTCAGGAAGAAGAGGCGATGTGAGCCTTCTTTGCAACGGCCTCAGTGTGGACGGACCATGTGAGTTCCTCAGTGATGTGGACACCGAGCAACTTGAAACTACTGACTCTCTCCACCAGTGCTCCATTAATGGTGATGGGGCTGTGTTCTCTGTCTTTCCTCCTGAAGTCCACTACAAGCTCCTTGGTCTTACTGACATTGAGGGAGAGGTTGTGCTCTTGACACCAGCGTGTCAGTGTGTGCACCTCCTCTCTGTAGGCTGTTTCATCATTGTCAGTGATCAGACCTACCACCGTTGTATCGTCAGCAAACTTAATGATGGGATTGGAGCTATGGGTCGCCACACAGTCATGTGTGTACAGGGAATACAGGATTGGGCTGAGAACACAGCCCTGTGGGGCTCCAGTGTTTAGGGTCAGTGATGAGGAGATGTTGCTGCCCATTCTAACCACCTGACGTCTTCCTGACAGGAAATCCAGGATCCAGCTGCACAGCGAGCTATTTAAGCCCAGAACCCAGAGTTTCTCATCAAGCTTGGAGGGCACTATGGTGTTGAATGCTGAGCTGTAGTCTACAAACAGCATTCTAACATATGTGTTCCTTTTTTCCAGGTGGGAGAGAGCAGTGTGCATTGTAGATGCAATGGCATCATCAGTGGAGCGGTTGTTGCAGTAGGCAAACTGTAATGGGTCCAAAGAGGCGGGCAGCACAGAGCAGATGTGATCTCTGATTAACCTCTCAAAGCATTTTCTAATGATGGGGGTCATGATGAAACACATTACGCTGTCAGCGTAAACCTCGATGTTGTCATCAGAGGCGGACCGGAACATCTCCCAGTCCGCGTGATCAAAACAGTCTTGTAGTGCAGAGTCTGATTGGTCTGTCCAGCACTGGATCGTACTGAGGGTGGGTGCTTACCGTTTCAGTTTCTGCCTGTAAGCGGGCAGAAGCAGAATGGAAGAGTGGTCTGATTTGCCAAATGGTGTGCAGGGGAGGGATTTGTAGCCATCCCAGAAAAGAGAATAGCAATGGTCCAAAACCTGGTCCCCTCGTGTGTTGAAGCTGATGTGTTGGTGGTATTTTGGTGCTATTGTTTTAAAATTGGCTTTGTTAGAGTCCCCAGTAACAATGAACATGGCCTCAGGGTGCACGGTTTCCTGTTCACTTATACTCCCATACAGTTCCCTGAGTGCCCAGTCTGTGTCGGCTTGTGGGGGGATGTACACAGCTGTGATAATGACCGCTGTGAATTCCCTCGGTAGCCAGAATGGTCGACACAGAAGCATGAGATATTTCAGATCAGGGGAGCAGAAAGACTTGATAAAATGTACGTTCCTCTGATCACACCATGATTTGTTGATCATAAAACATACACCACCACCTCTGCTTTTACCTGAGAGGTCTTTTGCTCTCGGTCCGCTCGGAGCACAGAGAACCCCATGGGTTCAATGGCTGAGTCTGGAATCTCCGCAGACATCCAGGTTTCTGTAAGGCAGATAACGCAGCAATCCCTTTTCTCTCGTTGTAAAGCGATCCGTGCTCTCAGCTCACAGAGCTTGTTGTCCAGATACTCAACATTTGCCAGTAGTATACTGGGTAGCGGGGGTCGATTTGCGCGACGTCTTACTCTGATGAGAACGCCGGCTCTTTTTCCCCTTTTCCTTCTGCGTTTCCGCAGCCAAGCAGCCCAGACAAAGGGCTCTGCTTGCGTGTTTGTAAACAGCGGGTCGGCATTGAGGAATTTGAAGTCTGGTTTTCGGTGTGTAATTGATGAACCAATGTCCAAAAGCGTTTGTCTGTCATATGCAATAAGGCAGACAACATCCAAGAAAAAAACAAACACGCAAGTAAACAAAACAAACAATAAACTGCAGTGTTGTGTCGGAGCTCGCAACGCAGCAGCAATACTCGGTGCCATCTTGAGTCCATTCCCATGACATCAGTCATGATATCATGACTGTAATTCAGTTAGCTAGTTTTGTGTACATACATCTATGCCAAACTGCTTGCATTTTAAACAAGACTTACCTGATTTGATCTACTAGATGTAGAACATAGGCTAAATATCGAAAATTACTCAAAGTTTGTAATTGTTTGTAAAAGTTTTCAGTTAAAAATCAATATAATTTTATCACCAGATCCTAGGGTGAACTATCCCTTTACAATATGTTCCTCTTTGCCCCTTTTTATGTAATTGTCAAAAAGATTATTCTACTGAAAAAATTTGAACTTGCTGCAAATTTGCCGCTCCTTATTTTCACACAAAAATGAGTTTGTGATTCGCAGCAAACGTTTTTGCAGCAAGTTTGCCGCAACACTCATTTGCATGTGAAATTATCATTAAAGTTTGCAGCAAATTTGTAGTGAACATACAATTTGCATAAATAGAGACACCAAATAATTTAAAGCTAGATTAAAGTGCAATCTAATAGATTAAGCTACTGATTACAGTTTTAGTCATGCCGTTTTTAAAGAAGTATTCTACCTAATACCACTTGTGTGACACAATTCCCAATATTTCTAGGGGTAATGAAAGAGAAAGCAGAGCATATCACTGGAGAGGCTTCATTGTGGTCAAAGCACAACCACTTTTTTTGAATGGGCAAACACAAACTCAAACAATATGTCCATTGTATTGTGTACACAGTGCATATTTCTGGTGGGGTACTGTCAGAGAAGACAAATTGCTGGAAGATGTAAAAGCAATTGCACTTAAATAGTGACGACATTATGAAGGACAGCCGAGCATGTCAAACACTGGTTTGTGCGGGCCACGAGCCAAACAAGGAAAGAACTTAGGAGGTTTGCAGGCCACAGTCATCTTGTTTGCTCCTTGTGAATAAAAAATGCAGAATCAAGTTGGATAGAGTTTGTGATAAAGTGTTTTCTGGTCTTTTATAAGAGACAGGACAGTCTTTGTTCAGGAATGTTTTAAGTCAACCATGTTCTTTTTTTAAGGTCAGGAAATGTGGGTTAGCTGAGAACAAATTTTACATGAGTTGTCTGGCAGAATTCTTTGTACCAGCAAAGAATGTGCTCATGATCAGGCCCACACAGAATCTGAGCACTATGATGCATTTTCTGTGCTGATTTTGAGGGAAAATCTGTGGAATTCTGGTAAAATAAATATGTTGAAGAGGTTAGGGTAGGTTCTGTTCTTGGGGCTCAACAAGTAGAGCACAGCGTTAGTATCATGGGTTTGATTCCCTGGGGAAACATATACTGATAAAATATATACTTTGAATGCCATTTAGATAAAATTATATGCCATATTCATAAATGTAAACTAATTTACTGCCATTGGTTGGGTAAACAGATAGTCCCACCCCAAACACACATAATCACACAGGAAATGGGCATAGATCATTTTTAAGTTCATGTACCCCAAAACCAACCCAATTCATCTGAATTACTGGCAAACGACATCCCCCATCAGACATTTTTGCATCAATTCATGCGTGAACACATTTCCCTCTAGTGCTACTGAGAGACGTGTTCTAGTCCCATGGAAACCAGGAAGTTTCCCACCTCCCCAAAGCACAAGTGAAGCAAAGGGTTGAATTGTATCATCATGTAGCTAACACTAGCGAAATGTGATGGCACATTCAGCGTATTTGGGTTAGAGCGTATGGTTAATAAAATGTGTATTTCTGTTGACTGTATTACATCATTTAAAACTAAAATACAACTCACTTTTGGCACCACTCTGTAAATATTTCACCTGAAAATTGGAGCACACACCTGCCCAAAAATTCACCAACACTTCCAGCTTTGGCCACTGGGGGCAGTGATTTAAATTTCAGTAAGCACAGACAAATTTCAGTAGCAAAACTTTCAACCTACTGTCGCCTGAATTCACATGCCAATGTTGCTGCATTTTGACATTCAATGGGTGCAGATTCTGTCAAGAATGTGAATGTATCCTCTTTTATAGTGCAAATTCAGGACACATTTCCCTATAGACTTCAGCAATGTAAATGAAAGGCGAACAATATATTATTGATTTTGCATTCAATTAAAGACCTCTTTCTTATGGCACCATGTGGTTCTTCTGTTTATTCTGATATTGTAAGATGTAGGTGAAAAGAGAGAGAGAGAGAGAGAGAGAGAGAGAGAGAGAGAGAGAGAGGACTGAACATGAGGGAAAGGTTTAGAAAGGAATTAGCTTTGTGAGTTTAAGGCAGCAAACAGCCTCTTTGTCTCCCTGATGCCTGCTTTCATTTAACATGCAAGCCAGTTAATCCCAGGAATTAGGCCTAGATGAAGTACGAAAAGATGAACCCCTGGGACCACCACCCCTGGCCAATCCTGAAACATCTGGACACAAACACAAGTCTACAAACAAATTTTGCTGTAGAAACAAAAATATTCACTAATATTGGCAATATTGGATTTTGATGGCAAGATGAATATAAGGAACAATGTGACACAACCAGCAGGTGGTGGCAAAAGATCATTTTTACGTGTAATATGAGCCAGTTAGGTGATGTGAAGTGAATTTTGCGTCAGCCAGTTTTTACATACAGCACTCTGTGATCACTCATATTAATACTAAAGCTAGGAAATAGCTTTAAACTTCAGCATTACGGCTCATCACAGCTAAGAGACACAACAGACTGATTAATGAAACAAACTGAAGTCACTTACCTCTTATCAGACTTTCCACATTGGAGTGGGGACACTGTTTAAAATGGCGGAGAACATTGAGGTTTCTATAGTGAAAGTCTCTTGCTCACCGCCTACCGTGAAATACCCCCGCTTGGACAGCTACTTTTCTAGTGAGAAAGCTGTTCTTCAGAAAGCTGACAGCATCTCTGCTTGGGTGTGGCAACAGGTTATCGCACCTGCTCTGTCTCTCTCTCTCTCTCTCTCTCTCTCTCTCTCTCTCACACACACACACACACACACACACACACACACACATCCATCCTTGTTTATCCAATAACTTGTTAGAAACAGCACAAGCCTTGATACTATTTCTGAAGTGACATTTTTGAATTAATAACAAATGCCTGGATGCATCATTTGGTTTGAACTAGCAATATATATATATATATATATATATATATATATATATATATATATATATATATATATATATATTGCGAGAGAGAGAGAGAGAGAGAGAGAGAGAGAGACATTCTCTTTGCCGTTTCCAGAAGACATAGAATGAGGTAGCCTTATTCATTATATTACAAATTTTGTAATACAAAGTATTTTGTCCATTATGTGGTGCGGTCTCCAAACTACATATAATTTTCATTCAAATTGGACAAAACGCTTAAAATATACCTTAATTTTTCATAATATTAAAAATGGCGGATTGGTTATATAGTCAATGTTGGTTCAAAATTTGTGGGCCAAAATAGCCCATTTTTACATTTCTTGACCCATACGTGGTGCTGTCACCAAACTGTGCATATTCCCTAAGATCATGGTCCTGATGAAGCATACCAAATTTTGTTTTCGATAGGACAAATCGTTGCTGTGATATAGTCTCACTTCCTGTTTTACGTCAACCTCATTACATTCGTGTTGGCAAAATTTCTGAATGGTAGAACAAATTAGTTTCTGGTCAGTTCTGTGCAGCACAGTCTGAAGATTATTTTGAGCCATTGTTTGGGAAAAATCAGATCAAGTTTGAAAAATGTGAAAAATTTAAACTGTAAATGAAATAATCCAAGTAGGCAGCCACTGTAATAAGGCAGAGTTTAAATGTAAGTTGACCATTGGAATCATCAGGAGGAGAGTATTTTGTTTCTAGGACAAATGGTTCAAAAGATACACACAAAAGAAAAGTGAATATTTGACATGGTTGCACTATAGAGTAAGTCCTCTAGACCCCAAATTTGGTATGGTATTCATGCCCACCCAATCAGTGTGCCAAATGTAATCATTTTCCTATGTACAGCTCATAGACAGAATAATAACACTAACAAAAACAATAGGGGCTAGGATGAAAAAATATTAATTTATTTGGCAGGTTATGGCAGCAGAGAAGGCTTTGCTGGCCCTGAGAAATCTCCACTGCCTACACTACTGTCCTCTTGCAAAATATACGAAAAAGTAAGTATGGTAAATATAAACTTTTATTCATTGCACACAGTGTCAAGGCTTTTTGTCATACAATTTTCTATCACCTACCCTTGTCTTTGATTTCCAAACTATTTTTATGTTTGTCTTGTCAAGACCAATTTGCAACAGAAACAACACACCGTTACACGCCCATCGGCAATCTGTCACACTGTTGGCGTGCACTAATGCTAAAGTGACCTTTGGTATGGCACTCCTTTTATGGGCAGATTGATTTCTTCCCCAATGCATCTCAATGATGGCTCATTGCAGCACCATATTTGACCACATATTTCCATTGAAAAAATGAGAGGTGCTGTGGAGTTCGGGATGGCAGCAGATTCTTTGCCCCACATGCTAGTTTTACAGTATATCAAACACAATGTAACAGAGGTTTCGGCAACATTACAACTTAAAAATAGAATAAAAACTTATATTATGCCTGATTTATATACATATGTCAGCATTTTGAACACATTTACAGGTTATTAAATTACATTAATAGCAGTTTATATAATAGATCTATCTTTTCAAGGGGATGAACATTTAGGTGGGGCTCTGCCCTACCTGCCCATATAGACAAGCTGCTTTGTACAAAAGGTAAAATTTCCTTGCATCCAAAGAAGCACACAAGATGCTCTTTGAAAAATTCTCAAATCATGCTGGATAACATGGATAATTAGGTTTTGCACAGACTTGTGGAGTCCATGCCAGCTCGAGAGCATGCTGTCATTACAGGAAAAGACTAAAGCCCCACTAACTCTGCCGGGTACATCATGCGACAAAAAGTTATCTTAAAAGTTTCTGTGACAAATTTCAATGTTCTGTATAATTTGTCTGTAGCCACATACATGAATATAGCCTGATTTATGCTTGGAAATACATGTCAGCACTCTGTGTGAGTCTGATTCATAAATGAATAGATTGTTCATCTTGCTCATGATATGATGCGTTGAGCACTGTTGCAGGTAATTTAAAAACACTCCTCTGCAAAATCATCATTTTTAGAAGCAATAGAACTGATCCCTTGTCAAATTAGAACGATATCCTTGTTTTACTGGCATTATAATCTGTAATCAGAATTTTCAAAGCTACTACGGCTAGATCTAGGTGCAATCCACCGATAACAATAAAGCGACAGCAGTAGGAACACCCACTAGCGAGACAGATCACAGACTCTAGCGTCACCACGCGACAATGTCATTTGTGGTGCGAATGGGACTTAAGAACACATAAGCGATAAAAGCAGAATGTTAGCCTTAGTCACCATTCACTATCATTGTATGGAATAAAACATGAAATTAAAGTGAATTGTGACTGGGGCTAATATTCTGCCCAATATCTACTTTTGTGTTCCACAGAAGAAAGTAATTAATGCGAGCAGGGTCAGGTTCATTTACTTTTTAAATGTATTCCACTACAGTACAAATTTAAATTTTTAACGTATTCCGTTAGATTACTCAAGGTCAGTAATGTATTCTATATATTTTGGATTACTTCTTCAGCACTGGTAGATTTTATCACTTGTTTTGACTATAAAAACTCTGCCAGTACAGTAAGACAAAATACACATGTTAAAAATACATTCTCTGAAAAACCTAAATATCTTATGCAGTGATGTTTCTAAAACAATATAAATCTAATTTATCTCTCTTGTTTCAAGGATTTTTACATATTTTTACAGGAAAACAATACAAAAAATTATTAATACGAATGTGATTTTTTTGTCTTACTAGAAAAAAATTAATTATGATCCAATGTGAATTTTCTTGATAAAAAATATGATCATGCCTGGTAAGATGTGCATGTAAAATGGATTAAAAATAGCATTATAGCTTAGCGTAAAGCTGAAAATTACACAAGGTTTATTTCTATTTCTTCTGCTCCAAACTTACTTAAAACGTTCTTCTCTGTCTGCTCGTATGAATCATAAGTAAGTGTTTCACCGCTGTTCAAATGCACTTTGGTTCACATCATTTATGTATAAATTTGCCATCTGAAAGGACTAAATAGTAAATGAAACCAATTACAATAAAATGCAATGTAATCAGTAATCAAAATACTTTTTTTAATGTAACTGTATTCAAATTACCAATTATTTAAATTGTTACTGTAGTGGAATACATTTACTTACATTATGTATTTTAAATATGTAATCCCATTACATGTATTCCGTTACTCCCCAACCCTGCATGCGGGTTTGAGCTCATCAACATGGGGGTAAATTATGACACAATTAAAATGTTTTTTTTTTTGTTGTTTTTTTTTTCACTCAAATTGTTAAGCTGATAATATACTTTGTAATGAAAAAAATATCTATATAAAATTTAAAATTCTCTCACCATTTACTCACCCTCATGCTATTCCAGATGTGTATGAATTTCTTTCTTCTGCAGAACACAAATGAAGATTTTAAGAGGAATATTTCAGCTCTGTAGGTCCATAATGTCACAGATCCATCTGAACCTCCTGTTATATACACTCAACTCTCTCTCTCCCCTGAATACTGATCACACACCTACCTCCAATCGCCGTATCAATCAGCTCCTCTATTTAAACCTCATTCTCCATTCATTTAGTGTCTGGTCTCAACTTTGTATACAGACTCACAAACCTGTGTCTCCATATGTCTTCTCCACAATTCCTCTCCACCTCTACTCCAGCGATCCCTGTAATCCTTCTCCTCAACGTAAGCTCCTTATGGGGCTGTTCCACTGCACAGGGACTCAACTCTGCTTGCTTTTTGGTGCTTTTCCACTGTGGATAGTAACTGGTACCTGGTACTTTTTTTAGCACCACCTCGGTCGAGGTTCCAAGCGAGCCAATACTAAATGTGACGTCAAAACCCTGCCGATCACTGATTGGTCAGAGAGAATTGTCACAACCAGCGTCACAGGATTTGCAAAACGGGACATCAACCCACTTGTTTGAAAGTTAGCAACAGCGATAGCAGTATCATTTGTTCACGCAACTTTCGATTTGTAAAAAGAAATTTGAAAAGAAAAATTGTAATTGTAAAAAGAAATAGCTGTGCACAAAACCACACCGTGGTCAATAAACGAGGTGCAGATGTTCCTCTCATTACTCCTGATGCTCCTTTCAGGAAGTGTCTCAGCCACACACGTCTACCACCGGAACTACCAACAGTGTAGGGAAAAGTTCAAAAATAAAGTCCACGAGGGACATCAGGATGCCCCCCCCCCCTAATATCGCACATTCACCCTAACTTACACGTCTCCCTTCTAAAACCTTACCACTCTTCTCTCTCTCCTCACTCCTCAGAACCTGATCCAGCTGACGAAAATGTGGGTGAGAAACAGATCATAATGTATGTATTTTTTCTATAAATATCCACTTTCACTTTTTCACTCACACATTCTGAAAGTGAAAGTAGAGATTTATAGTACATAAAATTATTGCAATGTTGATCTGCTGCCCACCCAAAGCAAATGCATCACTTCAGAAGCCATATATTAAACCAATGGAGTCATATGGATTAATTTTATGATGCCTTTATGTGATTTTGGAGCTTCACAGACTGTTATACCCCATTGTATATATTGTAATAAAGGCCTTAAAGAATCCTGAAAAATAATAATAAAGAGACAATAAGCATGTCTGTCCACAGTGCACTGGACAATATTTAAACCTTGTTTCCTAGTATCTTATCTAAACAAGATGAACATTATTGATGCCTGATGTCTTTCATTTAGACTCCTGACTGTGATACATATACAACAGCACTGTGTAAATCTCTGCTAATGAAACTTTCAGCATTTGTGGGTCAGCATTCATTCCACAGCAAGTGTTTTATCATTGCTCGTAGCTCCTTCTAGTGGCCAGAAAACCTCTTTATGGTGAACTGAATTCAGCACACTCACACTTGTACAGCTGGATAAGGCAAGAAACAGCCCTAATGAAAAACACAGCATGCTACCTATGAAAAGATTATCTTGTTCAGTTCTTTAAACGTGGTAAGGCACAGCTGACAAAGCCATTGTCAAGGAAATCACAGCACCGGTACCTACAACTCATGTTTTGCCATAGTGATGAACTTTACAAATGGGACATGTGCAAATGTCATTTTGGAGCACTCAACAGGGCTAATCATGAACATGTAAACACGTGTAAGTGTACATTAAATTAACAGCATTTTAAATAATTCCTATTAGTTAAATCTCATCCTTTTACAAATATAAATCCAGTTTAGACTTTGACATCATTTGCATATACATAATGGTTTAAAGTTTGGTAGAGCAAGTGGGTAGACTTGCCTTCTTAAATACAACTAAACCACTGTTTTAAACATCTATCTATCTATCTATCTATCTATCTATCTATCTTCACAATTCTCAATGCAGTAGCCAATGTCCCCATGTGTGCACATTTCTTATTCATATCTAACTTCTCGACTCATTCATACAATTCGCAGTAATGTGGTGTGATGTATATCAACTTCACAACGTATAGGGAATATCACTATCATGTAGGATACCATTGTCATGTGACGTGCGTTGCCTTAAATCTTTTGGAGATTCTCTAGAAAAAAAAAAAAAAGAAAAAAAAAAAGCTTCGCACATGAATCCGATGCAGCTATACAGTATCAGACCGAACATAACTACACAAAGTGCACAGATGATGTCAGTGGAGGAGGATATGTTCGATTTGTTTATGGAAATAAATATGCGTCCCCCAACTGTTTTCGTAAGGATTATTATTTTTTTCATTCGTTGTGATCTTGGCATCACCGTAGCCCCATCGACGTGAAAGACTGATCCCTATTGCCGAGGGGGGTGGGTTGAGGAAAGCGCTGGCTCTGCGCCATGATCTGGCAAGTGCGCCTCCCTTCACCGCTGTTTGGCTTATTCATAGTTAGGGGTTTGGGTTTGGCTGTTTTTAAAAAGGCAAGCACTGCTCTGAAGTTGATCAGTCTGCTTAGAAAACTTCTCCAGAGGGGAGAGTGTTGTGTAGAATCGGAAAGTCCAGAATTTCAGTGCAACCGAATTGCGCACAGACTTGACACTTGGAGACATTTGGCAAACGGACTAATCTAAAACATTAACTACCCTTAAAATTAAACGGATTTTTAATTCTATTTTTTTAAAAGAATATTTGTATTTATTCTCTTTTTCAAACATTTAGACCTGTGCTTTATTTTTGCATCAAGACTTTTCGAAGTTCCCATCGTTTGCATTAAAATCCGAAGACCTGAGACTGTTTTTACTTGCCTTTTTTCATCAGAGCTCAATAGTTTGAACACGAAAAAGAGAAATATGCTGGGTTTTATGATGGTTACATTATTTGCGGCTCTGACCCTCAGCGTTGGCTCTTATGTGCCGTGCGAGCCGTGCGATCAGAAGGCGCTGTCCATGTGTCCTCCGGTCCCGTTGGGTTGTCCGCCGGTGAAGGAGCCCGGCTGCGGCTGCTGCTTAACTTGCGCTCTGGCTGAGGGTCAGGCGTGCGGTGTCTACACCGGTACATGCGCGCTTGGGCTGCGCTGCCTGCCGCGGAACGGCGAAGAGAAGCCGCTGCACGCCCTGCTGCACGGCAAGGGAGTGTGTACGAACGAGAAAGGATACAAACCACCGCATCAACCTATTGGTAAGTTGTCTGGAACGAGGAATTGATGCCGATTTCGGAGGCGAAGCTGTTTTAGTAACAACGAAGGTTTGCCTATATACACGCGCGCTGTATTAAGACATCGCTGTAGATCGATATATCGCCGTTGGCCGTTTTGATATTGTCAGCATCGGCCGATAACCGCGTTCGCTTGGCTTAAAATCTGATTTAAAGTGCACGTTTTGTGTGTGTGTGTGTGTGTGTGTGTGTGTGTGTGTGTGTTAATTTTGTGTAAAATAATTTGTGATTGTATGTGCAATTATTATCAAGTAATGTATATTAGTTTGCCTAATATTGGTCTGAGTGATTTTGGAGTAAATAGCAAATATAACAAATTTGAGAATTTCATGCATGTTGTATAGGCTGTTGTATATGTGCAATAGTTAAGCTGTAATATAAACTATGTGAAATCATATGGCCTAATAAATCGGCATCGTTGTCGATCATTGGCCATTGTGCTCTCTAGATATCGGCATGGATATGTGAGCCATTGAAAAACCAATATCGGTTGACCATTATCATATTGAAACCATCCCATTGAGATCTAAATTCTATGGAGAAAATACAACTTTGGAGGTTTTGCTTAGTCATAGTAAATATTTCTGTCCTTGATGGCGAATCATATTCCCACATGTGTGCTGAGCACAGTTATATTTGTGCGCGAATGTTTCTCAAGCTGATGTCGCTCTGTCGCTGCGACCAATTCTGCATTGCTGCATTGCTGTGTTCCATCATTTTGTGCTGCTGCAGATTATTTGGAAAGGTGAAGATTCCAACACTTATTGTTATCCGAGGTCAATTGTTATCGACAGATTTCACTTTTGTGTCCAAGATACATAAGTGCAGCTTTGCTTTTATGTTAGCCTATAACTTGCTTTTTGTGTATAATTAGATTGTTTGATTTGGCAATGGCTTTTGTTTGACGTTCCATTGACATTAGTGACTCGTCATTTTCATGATCACACGTCTACATCATTCTAAAGTGTGTATGGCACAGGTGTACTCACAACCGTATGATACTCTCGAGCGAACAGATTTGAGGTTGGTCTGAATTTAGGTCTGTGTCTGTGGGTGGTGTTGAAGGGTCAGATTACTGCTCAAAGATTAAACCCAAGGGGAGGAGGGTAGCTGTGGTGTGTATAGCCTATCTATGTGGTAAAATCGAGGAGTGCTCTATGAATAAACACTTCTTTTTTTTGCATTTAACTGCAGTTATGAAGAGTAACTGTGCACTGTAAGTATATCATTTAGTTACATTTATGCATATTGCAGACGTTTTTATCCAAAGCAGCTGCATTCAATACATTTCATCAATTTGAGTGTGCCCTGGGATCTCAACCCACAACCTTGGGATTGTCAGTGCAGTGCTCTTCCAGTTGAGCTACTGAAACAAAAATATACTGCATTAGGTTTCAGAACCCTCTTTCAATAGCTTTATGGGGTGATTCTACCCACCCCCATCTTCCTTCAGGCAACATCAATGCATGAAACAGCAAGCGAGTGGCATTTTCTGTACTGTGTTCTACATGCATTGTTCCAAATATAGGGGAGATTGACTGCGCATATTCTTAAAACGCTAGCGGACAGAAGAGGTAGAAATGCAGAATGTGTGCTTTCACCATGACTGTGTGTACACAAATACAATCCCCTCATGCACAGGTGCACATCAAAAAGCTGTTTGTCCCAGAATCTGAAGTGCTCCGATGAGTGTTATTGCTGGTTTAGCTTTGCTCTGATTTGCTGGTGATTCAGCATTCATTCAGTCTTTGGAGTCGTTCTATCAAGAGCTGTTCAGCAAGCATTGGGATGAATTTAGAGGAGCGCTTTAGCCTCCCGTCATATTTAGTTTCAGTCTGGTTTTACTAGCTGGTAAGGACAGACAGGCAGAGATAGAGAGGGATAGAGGTTAAGCGCTTCTGCCCGCATTAGAATTCAGAGCTGTTGACCCCTGTGTCATTCTGAATCATTTGAATGCACTATTATGCCCTAGTTTCACAGTCATGTAAATGTAAAATTTAAATATACGGAGTTAAATGGAAAATGAAAGGGACAGTAAATAATTTCTTGTACTGAAAAGTAGTAAACACAAGCTTGGTCAAATTTCCCAGCAATTTGAATGTAGTGTCACATCTTTATGGTCTTTAAAGGGATAGTTCACCCATAAAATAAAAAATTGGATGCTGGTTGTAACTCCAGATTGTCATTCAGCTTCACTTAAATTAGAATTGACAGATACTGCAAATTCGCCAACTACTGCAAGGGAGACATTCTGTTCGGACATGCCGAACATGTGCGATGTGGAACGTGGATACTTGGAGCTGTTGCCAACAGATATGACTACATGAGTACAGGCTTCCTGCCATTCAAGGTGGAATTTAATGCTGCGTTCACAAAGATTGTTGTCTACCTGCATGAACGATTGTTAAAGGTGATGATTTGTGCCTTTTTTCATTGTTAACTCCTTACTTTCTCCTATCCCGATTTATTCCAACTATAAGTAAGCCATTCATTGGTTGATTCCCCCAAAAATGGTGTTAGTTTGGGGAGGTACCTCCTGTTTGTCCAACTAATGGACGATTGGGGGTGAGTGTTCAGGAAAAACTGTTGGGTACCTCCTGTTTGTCCAAATAATGGATGATTGGGGGGGGGGGGGGGGGGGGGGTTATTTTCACAATTTTGTTTGATGCAGCTAGTGGAACAGAAATCACTCATTTCACCTTTAAAAATGGTCCAGATGTAAAAAGTTTGACTCATAAACAAATAAACAAACATACCGTATTCATAAGAGAACTTCATCAGAATCTTGGCTGCTGTTTTACTACTTCAGAATTGCTGATTTATGCGTTTTATTTAATCACTAGAGACTAAACAATGATTAAAAGGCAATGGAAGGCAGTTTCTCTATTGCTTGTCTGTCATCTCAAATTTATTTTGTGCCACAGGCCAAACTCACAGAAATATATGCTTGCACATCTGACTGACACTCAAAGATATATGACTAGTTCTCTCGCAAGTGGGTATTTTATGAATATGTTCTGTGTTTTGAAAATTATGCCCAGCATTTACTGTACAATAAAAGTTTGATGCTATTTCAAAACCTTTATAATCTATATATTGGTGACAAAAAAAAATTCTTTACCAGAATCCTAGTCAACAGGGATCATTTAACAAGTGCTCAGTCATCCTTTGCAGAGGTATGCAAGCAGGGAACCTATTTTGCATGCTTGAATGATTTCTTCCAGTAAAGTTTAACAGCAATCTGTGCAGTGTGTATTTGTCGCTGGCACCTGGAAGGCTAGTGAGTAACAGCTGGGAAGAAAATCAGCGCACACAGTAGTCTCGTCTCTGTCAGAAACGTGATTCCTGGGCTGCGACATCCTCATGCTGTGCCATGCTTAAGTAGGAACATGTGTTTGGCTGACCAAAACAGTAAGGACCCAGAAACCCGGCGTTCTCGCACAAAAACAATCCAGTTAATCTGTAGGTTTACAGCTCACATTTAGAAAATTAAACATACAAGAAGCAGGGCTGAAGACGGTGACCTGTTAAAAAAGCATATTGTTCAGGCTCTAAATTCTGATTGGAAGCCGTAACACAACTAAACAAAATTCTGCTTTGTGTTAAACAGCTTAATTATAAGTTCCTCCTCATCTTGACTTGTTTGGACACTGTATTTTCGCATTACTCTGTGTTTCTGCATCAATTAAATAATGTAACAAAGTCCTGTCTACTGATAGCTACACAAATACATCTTTTGTGGTATAAATGGTATAGCAATCTTTACCACACTATACATACAGTCACAACACCAAGATCTACTTCATACCACTTGTGTTTTAAGCTTGAAGAATACACAGCATCTTCTAGATATCCAACAATGTCACTTGAAGATACTATTTAATCTATAGGTTTATAGCTCACATTTACAAAGTTAAACATACAGAAAAGAAGCAGAAAGCAGGGCTGCACCATGTGGTTTAGCTGGAAAAGGCGACCTGTTGAAAACTCCTGTCATGTGCTTTGGGGTGGTGGAGGGGAAACCGCAGTGTCATGTTTCTTTAGGGAAGGAGAACAAAAGGTGCCTAATTTCTTGCCTGCAGCAAAGGTTCAGATGTGGTTCCAAATTGCTGCCTCAGATTTGGTGCTTTGCAAGCTTCTCGAGGGGACACTACAGCACAAGCCAAAATGGTTATCTTTATACAGTAGACATAAGCTTGTCACACCCAGACATGGGCATAGATTCCAGTGGGGATGGGGGGAGGTAAGTAAGCAAGTACAACCCCTCCAATATTTATACCATGATCAATGGAAACGTAAAATCGTCATACTGTAACCGCCCAATATTTAAGCCAAATCTACGCCCTTGCACCCAGCTGTTGTCTCGAAGTGGTTGTTGTCCTGGCAGTGTGGTTACAGATTATGTGAACTCCGATTTGAAGCGAAACCGAAGATTAGACTTGTTTATATACTGTATATAATATACACATTTTCTTATTGTTTTAAAAAAGTATGTGGTAATGGAGTGTTTTTTCAATACGCTAAATTTTCGGTGGAGGAAAATGGCATTCTTTTGTGAAAGAGAGGCAACATTTTTTCAAACTGAAAACATACTAGGGGTTGGCAGTATCGTCAAGTACAGTATCACGGTAACAGTATCCATCCCAATATAGTTATTTTCCATGGGCATTTAATTAAAATATTATTTATTTCAAATATTATGCGGTAATATCTAAGAAATAGGTATGACCACATTGTTTATTTAAAATATAAAAAACATTCTAAGTAAATTCTAGAGAATGTTGTGCGGGAAAATCCCAGAAGATCAGCAGTTGCAGAAATACTCAAACCAGCCCATCTGGCACCAACAGTCATTCATTTGATTATCTAATAAGCAAATCGTGTGGCTGCAGTGCATAAAATCATTCTGATATGGGGCAGGATCTTCAGTTAATGTTCATAGCAACCATTAGAATGGGGAAAAAATGTGTTCTCAATTATTTGGACTGTAGCATGATTGTTGGTGCCAGATGGGCTGGTTTGAGTTTTTCTGTAACTGATGATGTCCTGGGATTTTCACGCACCACAGTTTCTATCATTTACTCAGAATGGTGCCAAAAACAAAAATCATCAAATGAGCAGCAGTTCAGTGGACGGAAATGCCATGTTGATGTGAGAGGTCAACAGAGAATGGCCAGACTGGTTCAAACTGACAAAGTCTATGGTAACTCAGATGAATGGTCTAATTTTTCTTTTCATTCCCTCGCTTCACTTTAGAACACTTGATTCATCTAATCAAAATAACCAAATTTGCATTGTAGTGATGAAAAAAATATGGATGAAAATTGTCAGTCAGTTATTGTTTTTATTTCACCTCTAGAGGCCGCTGTTATACTGTAGAACCAAGTTGTTCTATCTGTGGACTCCTCCAGCACCGGCCACAGAGGAACACGGAGGAATAATAATTTTTTTTTAAACTATTGCAATAGATTTGTGCCGATAATTCATAGTTTCAAAAAGTGCAAAATCGGCAAAACCGATATATCGGTCTATATACAATATATGTGCATTCTGTGGCATCCTAAGTACTAAAGAGGGTGACAGAGTTACCTTCAAAAGTCTGTTCACACTTATGTCTGTTATAGTGGCCCTTGCAGCAATGCTGAAAATGCAACATGCACTTGCGTTTTGTCGTCTGACACATTTTGGAATGCAACAACACACGAAATCAAGATTGCGTAGCTAGAATGATTTGAGTTCACATATTGCATTGAATAGGTTTCTGCCTTCACATGTAAATAGTGTAAATCATTCCTCCCCAAAGATAGCCATTAATGCATAGTATATGGCGTCACACCGGTCAGCCCATTCTCCCTACCACAAATGTTTAAAACATCCTCAATGGACCTATACTCCGCAATGTCACATCTCTAAGGTGCCTTAAGCAAAAAAAAAATACAAAATGGATAAATAATGAGATTCATTATGAACTATCAGTGTTTCTTATAGTTTTGGAAGTTGTTTAGAAGAAAGATTGTACTTGTACCCCATTGTGTAAATATCACAGACAGTATCGCTCCTTTGCCATAGTCTGAGCTAATTGAAATCACAGACTGGAACTGATCCTTTAATGTCCTGAAGAAGCACCTACAGAGTTCATGTTTCAGAGTGTTGATGACACGACTAGGCGATGAGGAGGCGCACATGATCTTTCCGCCTGAAGGGCATCGACAAGTGTCATCACTTTGCTTTTTCCTGATTTATGGGGGACTTTTTGAATAGTAAGCTATGTGGTTGCTTTCTTGGTTGTAACTGTTTCCACATTACAACATTGAGGATTGTTCTCTAGCTCTTAATGTAACTTTGTAGTTTGAAACACTTCTGTTTTATCTAACACTGAAGGTGAAGTATGTCATTTCTGAGCCACTTACTGCACCAAATGAAATTGCAATCTGCCGTTTTCCTGGGACAGACATAACAACATTGGCTTGATCAGTGGCATGAGTTTATGCGAGAACTATCTGTTTGCATGAAAACGGGAGAAATTTTGAAAAGTGATTAAAGCAGTCATGATTTTTGCTAATCCATTTGGTACCGGAGAAATGACGTGGACATGTTATTTATTTTATCCTGGTCTTTTTCTGGCAATATACCTAGTTTGTCTAACATGCTGCTCTGATGCAGTGGCCCAAACATGTTGTGGACACGGTCCAAGCTTTAAATATTTAGCAGTGGAATCTAGCCAGAGATGCCATGGTTGGTCTGTGACATGAACAAAGAAATTGAGGTCAAGACAAAGACCTGCCCAGAAGAACTGTCTACTTATTAAAGGAATATTGCGGGTTCAATACAAGTTAAGCTCAGTCAACAGCATTTGTGCCATAATGTTGATTATCACAAAAAAAATGTACTCGTCAGACATTCCCTTATCATACCATCCACAGTTTTGCACGTTTTGGCACAATGGTCCCTTATTCATCATAGGCATTATCAAGGTTATATTAATCTCGAAATCATGACACCATCGGACCAGCTTAAATGTCAAATTGTGTCCTGTATTTATTCATATTGTACAATACGGGTGGAAACCCTAGCCTAACTGTTACCCAGATTTGTGCTTTTTTTAAAGAAAAGGAGGGACAAGGCAAAATAATTTTTAAAACAACAAATGCTGTTGATTGAGCTTAACTTGTATTGAACCCGGAATATTCCTTTAAAGAGCAGCTTAGAGCTAGTCTGAATTTCCAACAATAATAGATACATTAGTTAGAACCTAACGGTGCATATTAATACCTTGATAAGGAAATAAAAGCTAATAGATGATGTTTGTAAGATGATTTGACCAATTTTTCAAATATGCAGTTTTGCACATCCCTAAAGGCAACACAACTTAAAGCAGGATTAGCTTTCATCATTTCATCATTTCATCAAGCTGTAAGAAACCATGGATGTTCATGAAGTATAATTTCCCAGCGCACATGTAAATTATTAAACAGAGCCCTATCAGATGCATCTCCTTTGGCCAAGCATCTCCTTTGGCCAAGCTCGGCTCCCTTTATCTTAATGAATAGTTTTGCAAGACCAAGAGGAGAGACACCAATACCTCTCCAGCTTTCTTTCCAAAGCTCATTTGAATAGACAGGGCTCCACGTGATATGCCTGGTTTGGCCAGGCTCCAGGATCTTGGCTGCGTGTCAGATGTTAAACACAGACCCGCTAAACATTTACAAGCTGGGGACCACGAGCATGGAAAAAGTGATTTTGGTCCTCACTCTGAAAAGTCTTCCACAGAGAAAGACGGCTTCAGTACATTGATTGTCTGCAAACGGCTTAAGGGTATACTCTGGGCATTGTTGCTTTCATAAACAAGTGTATTTAGGCCTTGAGTACAATGAACAACAATGATGACAACCTTAAAGAATTGTTTTGTTTATGCCATCCCATTAAGATGGTATAGAGCCATCTTGGCTCCTCCCACTTGAGCTTACTGACTTTAATCACTACCCCACAGTTTAAAACCATGTAAATCTTGCTCTAGGCAAACATACTTATTACATTTCACTGAGCTTCCCTACAAAGACAAAACAACGGTAACACTGAAACCGAGAAAAATGGCTTCACAGTTTTCAAGACTCAAGACTTTAAAATTGACATGCCGTCTAAAAAAATGCAGCTATCCTATACAAGATGTCGAAAAACGGCGAGACGAGGTGCAATGGTCAAATATGTCATTCTAGCGCATATTTACATAGAAAACTGTTTTAAAAATCTACAGATGGGCCCAAAATTGCATTTGGTGTTAGATAGCTAATCTAGACCTAACTTAGTTTTGACAAAATATATAGTTACTGTGTTTTGGCTTTGAAGAGCAGTTAAGACTATTAAGTTACCTCAAATTCTGTAGCTTCATGGGCTATTTAATTGATGGCCTATGTGGAGTGTAGAACATCAAGATTTTTGTGGTACTTTCTAAGGCAAACATTACTATTACTACTTCTCATGTTTATTGTAACAAAACCCTAACAAACTTTAGTATGCAACTCATCCCACACCATTTCTGCTACATACATGAATGATATCTCAAACTGTTTGGCTTGATGGAGAAAGGTGTAAATCTTGCTGTAGCCCAAGGTTTCCTAATCTTGGTCCTGGAGTACCCCCAAAACTGCAAATTTTATATGTCTTCCTTTTTTGACACACCCAATTAGGGTCATAGAGCCTCTACTAATGAGCTAATGAGTTGAATTAGCGGTGTTGGGGGCACTCCAAGATCAAGATGGAAAACACTGCAACATTTCAATAAGCACTCATCTATATTTCGGGTTGCTTCTGGAGCCCAAACCTGCAGGGAACAGAAATCTGTACAGTAATTTCAGTCTGCCAAGTCATGAGTTGCAGGATTAATTTCAAAGAGACAGCCCATGCTCTCTGATTGTAACTTCAGAAGCCAGGAAACCAATTCCTGTAATGAGCGGGCACCCGCCCCGTGCTTCTCCAGGTCAGACAGACTCTTTCAGCACCAGGCAGCTCAGAAAACCCTGCCCAAGTCCAAAGCAATTTGAAGCACTGGAACTCAGGGGAGCTATGAGGGCAGTTATCTCAATCATTTCTGCTGGCCGCTGCAGCTGTCTGATAATGCCCCCATGGCTGTATCCGCAAGAAAACATGGCGCCCATCCTGACTCAATGTTCAGTCCCAACTTTGTATGTTCATTACCATTCTAATTTTGTAATAAAGCCATAAGTCAATCAAGGCTGTATGTAGGGCTGGGCGATATGTAAAAAAAAAAATACTATATTTTTATCAAACTTGTGGATGATTCCACTAAAAGGCTTTATTAGGCATGACACAAAGTGAACCCTCCAAAGCTTTTCAAATGGCGACAGTGTCTGGAAGAAAAAACTCTCTTCATTTTTCCATAGGGGAACAGTTTTTTAACGATAACTTATAAACTTTTAAGGACAGACCTACCATGAGCTACGAGGTTGTTAATCAATAGTATATTATTCTGTTGAAGCCATCAGGCGTGTTAATATCAACTTCATGGTTATTTAAAAACAGATGCATTTAATACTGGAATCTGTGGTGAATAACTACATTACCCATGATTTGCTGAGAAAGATCCATCATCAATAGAATCGTGGCAAACAAAGTGCACCAACAGAGCTCTGCGGTGACCTCCAATTCGCATTTAAAAAAGCATTTGTGTTGAAGCCAGTTGTGGGATATCAAGATCATTAGTTGTTTGCTAAGGCAGGCATACATTTTACTATGCTTATACTTAGGGTTAGTGATTTCAACAAACCCTGAACCCTAAGTATTAAGCTTAAGTGCAAAACTCATAATGCTCCGTTTGTGCTACAGGCATGAATGACACTTAAAATTGTATGGCTTGTTCTGTGCTTTTACTTTTCTTTGCGATCAGACTTCAAATTATGCCTTGCAGACAATAAAATATGCAAAAATATCCCATAGACTTACAATGAAGGAGGGATCCGAGTCATATCTAGAGACTAGTATATCATGGAGACTAGGGGCGGGCTCTTTCTAGGGCCAGTAAGCAACCACCCATAGCACATTAGCAACCACTTAGAATATCATAGCAACTGAATAGCAACTTGTTAAAAAACACTCTTGGCATGGGCAATCACTTCTCTCACATTTTTTTCAGAAAACATAAAAATCTAGTTAATGCATAATGTTTGATTCTCTTTGTATTATCTAGATCGTGAGTCTATAGAGCATGATGATACAGTGAAAGCAGACACAACCGAAGACCAGCCTCCTAAAATTCCTCTTTACCCCAAACCAGACGTGATCAACAGCCGGAAGCATCTTGCCGTGCGCAAAGACAAGAAGAAACAGCAGGAGAAGCTGCGGTTACTGGGGTCGATGGACTACTCCCCCATTCCCATCGACAAGCACGAGCCGGAATTCGTAAGTAGTGTGACGCAGCAGCTGCAGGAAAATGATAGCTAGTCGTTAACAACTTAGATGATTCAACGTGCCATGTGTTTGTTTGACAACAGGGTCCTTGCAGAAGGAGGCTGGATGGAATCATTCAAAGTATGAAAGACACCTCTCGCATCATGGCTCTGTCCCTGTACCTTCCTAACTGTGACAGGAAGGGCTTCTATAAGCGCAAACAGGTATGTTTATTTTTTTTTTACCAATTTTTGTGTGGTTAAGGCGAGGGGTGGGCATCATGTAACCACCTTAAATGGTTTTCTTTTCTCAGAGTAAGGTCATACGGCTTAAACAATAACCAATCGGCACTCAAAGATTTTTGCCCATTACCACGATTTTGCTCTGAATCTCAGAGTTTGTGGACACCAGATGTGCTTGATGAACATTTAATTTAAAAACCTTAGGCATCAGTTTCCCCCTTTGCTGTAATAACAGCTTCCACTCTTTTGGGAAGGCTTTCCACTATACTTTATGTTGTAAAATGACTGCTGGGATTTGCTCTCATTCAGACACAAGGCTATCAGTGAGGTCAAGAACTGATGTTGGTCGATGGGGCCTGTCTTACGGTTGCTGTTCCAGTTCACTCCAAAAGTGAACAGTGGGGTCTGGACTTTGTGCAGGCCAGTCAATTTCTTCCATGCCAGACACAGTATGTCTTTATGGACCTAACTTTATCACAGGGGCATTGTCATGCTGGAACAGAAACTGGCTATCCCCAAACATATGCTACAAATTTGGAAGCACACAAAGCCCAAGCCATTACATAAAGAAACATTAAGATTTTTCTTTACTGGATTTAACAGTGTAACCAAATTTGTTAATTAGAAGATGGTGTCCTCTTACATTTGGCAATATACTGTAAATATTAGTACATATATATTGTATTGCAAGATTGTTTGGCAACCATAAACAACCTACAACCGTAAAAAACAGGCATGAGTAGCCACGATAGGTCTAAAAACTAAATTGTTCCCATTGCTGGAAACACTGTCTGCAATATAGGATGCAGCCAAATCCACACTAATATGTTTTCGTTTGAAATCGCATCTTTTTCCTCTACATTGTGGCCTCTCACACCGAGTCACCATTTTTGACAGTGAAAAGAGTTTTTCGAAAACGCTCTCTCAAGTGGATACATTTGAAAACTTTGTCTTTGCATGGTAGTGTGGACAGGGAAATAGGAGATATCTGAAAAGGATTACGTATTTGTTGTCATGTGACGCAGTCATGTGATCCATTCAACCCAAAACAATCAAGATGGCGGCCTATTTTGTAGAAACTGCTATTTACTCCAATAGAGTTGTTAAAGATAAATGTTACTTTGTACAACCTTCGCATTGCATTCCTTTAAAGGTGATGGGAAGTTTACACAGAATTGCTGTCCGGTGACAGAACATGAGAACAATTACTTTTCAGACTGTACATGGAACAGCGATTTTTCGCATATGTAGTAAGGGGATTTAAGAGTTTCAATTCGCTTCAGTGTGGATGAGCAACTTTTGGAAAATGCTTGAAAACGACTTTGTGGACAGAGAGCCTTTCGAAAAGGAAAACTTTGTTTTCAAATGTATCCGGATTAATGTTTTCTGCTTGGTGTCAGGTATTTTTTTTATTATTGCTTTCAAATATACTGTGGAATAATGTTATAGTGGAATCCTTTTAGCCGTCATAATGCCCAGTGAGTTGGTTGTTGAGCAGTGCTTGTAATGGATATATGACCCTTTTGTCCCTTATTTACCCTGCAGTGCAAGCCCTCCCGTGGCCGGAAACGAGGCATCTGCTGGTGTGTGGACAAGTACGGCGTGCAGCTGCCCGGCACCGACTACAGTGGCGGTAACATACAGTGCAAGGATTTGGAAAACACCAACAACAACGAGTGAGAATCGACCCACCCTGATCACCAGACCTAGGGCCCACCTCCCTTTCCTGTCCCACCAGTCCACCCGCCAGTCACTTTGAGATTTTGTTGCGAAGCAAAAACTATTAAATATACAAACAATCAGACAAAAAAAAATCGTACAGGAATCGTTTTGACTGAGCGATCATCTCTAACTCACTGGACTCAGCCAATGAGAGGAGCCCACTGCTAGTGCTGAGTCCCAGAAAAATTGTTAAAAAAAATTTAAAAATATATACATACAATTATATATTTTTATAGAAGCTGGGGTTTGAGCACCATACTGTTTTGTTTAATGTTAACATAAAACAAATAACGAAAAAAAAAAAAAAAAGAATATATGGCATGTTGAATATTAACAGGGCTATCTTGGTCTTTTACAACTTTTGCTGTCAAGGTATCAAAGGAGATAGCAACTTCTCCTATTGAAAAAAAAACACTATTTTTTTCGTTTGTTTTTAAAACGGAAAAAAAAAAGAAAACACATGGTAGAGATCCGCTGATACAGTTATCTCTATCTTTTTGTTTTTGGTCCCATCAAAGCACTTATTCATTAAGGAACCTGCTTGGAAATGTGTAACTTCACCATGTTCATTGTATACGTGTGTGAGCATGTGCGTATGAGTGTGTGTTTAAGCATGAACGTGTGAAATGCAGCGAAAGCTTCCAAAAAAAGAAAGTTTTCATGGCATTTCCCTTCCAGAACATAGTAAAAACCAGGATACCATTAGACAAATCTATTTCAGTGGCTCCATGACTTTGTAGCTTACCTAACATGCCGACCGTGCCTATGTAAACAGACGCTGCCACGCAGAGTTACACGGGTGAGCCGACCGGTTTCAACCGAGGTTCCGTCACAGGTTGCTTTTGATGTAGGAGATGAGTGGAAATCTCTTCAAACAGAATCAATTGGTGCCCATGTCTAGCTAGAAGAAAAGGCCACTATGGAATTTTCAGTATCAGATATTGTGGCATCTGGTGCAAGTTGCAAATTGAGACAGATGCTAAAACCCTTAAACGCTCCCAGCATTTGCGTTTGAACTTTGACAAACGTTCAACTTGCAGAGTGGTATTTTTTATTTTTTTTTGTCTGAAATGTTACTTTTATGTTTGCTGTTTTCATTGACTTCATTGAGATAATGACAGTCCATTCATGAGCCATGTTCCTTGACCATGTGATTTCACTGAAATAGGTGTAACCTTGGTATGTTACCTTTAACATTTCTAGATTATTGAATGTGGGTTTTTTTTTTCTCTCTCATATTTTATGTTTCTTGACATCCTTAACAAACAACCACAAAGATCTGGTGCTTAGGAGAGGACCTGTGTATTTTAGCATAATATCAATTTGCATTGTTCCACAACTTGCTCGTTTGAATGCAGGTCTGACCACTTTCGAAGCTCCGCCCACTCTTGACTGTTCACCAATCAGAAATCGTTCTTTTGGTTATCCAGTCCAGCACAATGACTGGATGTTTCATTTGTTCTGTTTGTGTATTTCTGTACTTCATCAATGTTGTGAGGCATGGAAGAATCAAGCTACATTTACTACAGTGTCGATTAGTGCGAGTTTCTGTGTGCGAGTCTCAGTGCCTTTCTACATGCAAATACATTTGAATGGTGACGTGAATGTTACACAATAGCCAAGGGGACTAAAACAGGCGAACCATTTTATATTGACGAAGGACCTCAATTGTGTTCAAATAGTAGATATCAGATATGGAAATCCATTACACCACTTTGTATGTCAAGCAGCTATTAAAAAGCTCTCCCTAAGATAGGGGAGGACTTAAGTCTCAAATAGCTCCAGCTAGTGCTAGATCATTTACTGTTATTTCTCTTTACGAATAAGCTGACGATTGATTTGACAGAGACTGCAAAAGTGTGTAATCGCTGACGAGAGTATTTTCAATCACTTTTTTTGCAATCAAGCTATAGATTTGACATGGATACTTAAAAAGGACTCACCGGTCCGCTCTTGTGTCACAATGGGTCAATTCGGATCTGATTTCAGGGCCCGAATGATCATAGCAGGGAGGGGGCCGTAAAATACAGGGTTCGTACAGAGTCTTGAAAGTTTGGAAAATGCATAATTTTCAGATTTCAAGGTTTCAAGGTTTGAAATATGCTTGAATTTTCAATACGTTCCTTGAAAATACTTGATTTTCCTTTTGAGTTTTTTTTTTAATTTTATAACAGTTTGACTGTTATAAAATATCCTAAAATATTTTCATTTGAAATAGATATTATACAGTTATTATGTGGTGTCTTGTGAGCACACATGCGCCGCTCCACATCCGCATCTCGCATCTTGTGAGCGCAAGCACACAGAAGTAGCCAACTGCACGTCTGCTGTGGTAGATTGGCGACCAAGAAATTATACCTGCATCTACTGCTTCCATCAACATGCAGGGGTGTCATTTCAATGACAGTTGGCTGGAAGAGGAGACATAAAATATGGATATGCTGAGCTGAGATCAACAACAAGGAATTCATTAATGCATGCAATAAAATAGTGTAGGGTTGAACAGCTAGAAAACATGCAGAAACTAGGATTGCAGTGTTACATGTTCTAAGGCCTTGTTGAATGTGTGCCCCAGGCTGGCTGGACAATTATACCTTATATGTTTTAGCTGATACAACAGATGAAATCCCTCATAATATTCAATATATTCTTCAAATCAGTCTGATAATTGCAGTCACATCTTATACTTGTGTGGGGGAAAACAATCTCATCACACTGAATTTATTTCTGCTGCAGATGTGTATGTTTAGATGTGAGATTCCACATGCATCTCATATCTCGTCACTGATTCGATTGTATTTTTCAAAGCACTCTTCTTTTAGCCTCCAAGACTTTGGTTGTAATCATATTAAAGGGATAGTTCACCCAAAAAATGAAAATTCATTCATTGTTTACTCACCCCTTGTGTAAACCTGTATGTCTTTCTTCTTTACACAAAGGGAGAAATTGTGAGAAAAAAATGTTGTGCTCAGTGATATCATACAATGGCAGTTTATGGTGACTACCTCTTCAAGCTTCAAAAGGACACAAGTATAATTCAGAAGTCTGTTTGATTTCCGAGTACTCCATTCAAAAAAATAAGGCTGGGCATAAAAATGCATAATGTCTTCTAATACAAACTCTTTAGACATATTTGTGAGTTCTTTTCTCTGTTTTGTGTGCAGCTGTGTTGTGTTCTGTTGTCGCTATCGCTGTGGAGGACCTGTTTTTAGATGAAAAAAAAAAAAAAAAAGAAAGAAAGAGAGAGTTTTCACTTGAACGCCCCAATGTTGCGAGTGGGCTGCATGAACTGTTGCTCTCTTGCCCTATCATGAACGCGCACAGGAGATCAATGGTCAGTGAACATTTTCAGTAAACAATACATTATATTTTGGTATGTTTCTCACCACACCTCAATGTATGTTTTCATAACAATCATGAGTCTCATGGAATATTTAATTGACTTCTGAATTATACTTTTGCATTCTTTTAAAGCTTGAAGAGGTAGTCACCATAAACTTCCATTGTATGACATCACTGAGCACAATTGTTTTTCACAATTTCTCCTTTTGTGTTAAGAAAAAAATAGAAAGTCATATAGGGGTGAGTAAAAAATTACTTTTAAAGATTCCAGTCTTAGCAGTGGATGTATAGGAATTCATGAAACAAAAATTTGTATCGATTAACAGTGTTTGAAATCACAGATGAGGGTTTTTATTATCGTTACATTTTTGTCAAATAACATTTAGAGTTGTATAATATTGAAAGCTTTAAGGTGCTTGAAAAAGATGTTTTGGATACCTTGAAAGTGCTGGAAAAGTGCTTGATTTTCAATCTTAAAAACCTGTACGAACCCTGAAAATAGTCGATTTTTAGAAGCTTCAGAGCCGTAGTCCCACAGACCAGAGCTTTATCGTGTAAATGCCAACAACCAGGCCCAGACGGAATCTGCGAATGAATTTTTTATTTTATTTTCTTTGCTAATTTTGGATGAATATCTGCGGAATGTAACATGTTAAACGGAGGTGGGAGTACTGCACTTTTATTGGTTGCTTGAAAGCAAAATCCAATTGGCCAGCGAGAATTGCGCAGAGTTTGTGAATGTCTGGCATTCCAATTCTGCGGAAATCTGCAGAAGACAAATTCCATCTGGGCCTGTCTGTAACTGTTTTCTCGCAGCGGGTCCGCAGAATGTAACCATAGCATGTAAAAAAAAAAAAAAAAATAGAATTGTGAATGATGATTGGCTCTCTGACGGAAGATGGCGAGAGAAAGACGTGAGGACGTGCGGGTTAACCAGAATTTTGCAGGTGTGTAGAGTACGTCGAGGAGGCATAGTTGCCTCTGTTATTGCACAATTAGCTTTGTAGGTGTCGCTCACCACAGGGCAAAATCAGTACATTGCGAAAATAATTTTCTTAAACAGTTTTGTTTTTTTTGTCTCTCTTTTTTCCTAAAAAATAAAAAAAATAAATAAAATCCTTAAAGCAAGACATCCTTAAAGCAAGATACATTTACTTGAGAAGCAAAACTTAGATCAATCTAACAAAATATCGATTTAGGTTTATAAATGCAATTTTGCTTATGAAGTAACTTTATCTTTTTTTGAGGACATTTACATGTTTTTACTGTGAGACAGGACAAAAATACTAAGGAAATCATTTTTTGCATTGTCATGAGCATTATCCAGGTCCTGATCCATGCTGAATGCCCCCTCCCCCATTAAAAAGCAGCTTGCACTTAATTATTTACCCTGCCACGCATTTATTGCCGACTCTTTAAAAACAAAGTGAATCTCAGTTCAGGTATAGGAGGAGGAGCAGGCCTCGGACAGAAACCCTGCCTGAGTACCTTTGACAGGGGCTTTGCGGCCCAAGCCTGAAACCCACATCATCATTCAGTGGGTAAACTAGTTATACAACTCAACCAATCACGGTCTAGTCTCCATCTACACTTAACAGACTTTGCGTCTCAGTGATATCCGGGAAGGAGGAGAGAGAGTGAGGGCCTAAAGAGGGTGATCTTGTGCTGGGCCTCACTTCCCCAACAGGGGACACATTACAAAACACTACACATCACAGTAGTACATATAGACGGACAACAGGAGTTTTCGGAATCTGATAAGCAGTCACATAACAGCTTGCATTGACCAACAGCTTTTCTTTTGGACACAAAACATGTAAACCAACTAAATTTGATTCAGTTGACTCTTCAGTAAGCTCCGCCCCTCCTTTGTTACTGCTGCTCGCCAAGAAAAGCTTTGCAAGCGTTCCATAGGGATGAATGGGAGATTGACGAATGTGTGCATAAATTGGATAGTATTCTTACGTGGGCTGGAATGACATCGCAAAGCATTTATATCTGCCTGAATTAAGGTGTAAATTATTTTAACATTGTTATTAACACCTATTTACCTAGGGGCAAAATGTTCATTTGGGAATGTGGGCTGAGACAGTTTAATCTACAGCATCCACGTCTCAAGATTTATTTATTTAAAAACTATCCAAACATACAGGAATTCCATAGACATGCATTTGAAAAGAGCAAATGCTGCCGATAGTATGGCAGATAACAACAGTTGCTAAGGTAGGATTGGTCAGTAATGTTTTTATTATTTCAAAGGTGGAGCTTAACAAAGGGTCAATTGTGTCCCCAAATTGTCTTCACAAAAAAGTGCTTTTCAGAAAATCTCTGGGGCGTTTTCTCAAGTTGGCGTACTAAATGTTTCAAAACATCACATTATGGCAGACATTTTTTTTTTTTTTTTTTTGCCTTGTTTTCCCACGTCATAGAATCCATCTGGGTATCAGTGGGAAATAATAAAAAAAGAAAAATGTTAAATGTGATTTTGATCCATTCTGATTTGTAATTAGATGACTGTAATATACTTTGGATTGCTAGGATGCAAACATGTTTGCTTTTTGTTCTGCTTGCATCAGATTCCAAATCTCCTACTTGGATAGACAGTGTTCATAACTCTGCATTATGCTACAGTAGTAATGACAGATTTTCTTGTTTCTCTGAATGCATAACAGTTGTTTTCTTTATTTCTTTGTTTTTATGTGGATGAGAAAAGACTTGATGATTGACCACTTAAATGTGGCTTCAACCGGCATGTGAAAAAGACCCATTTGTGGCTGGAGGACTCTAAAAATGTTCAGCATTTGGAACTCTTATTAAAAACAATAAAACAGAGAAAAAAAACTCAAATTATTAAGAAAGTGAATATCACTGTGTAATATTTATTCAACTTGTAATTTATGTACTCTTTTAACCTTTGTCTCTCTCTTTTTTTTTTTTTTTGTTATGACAAAGCATTTATTTAAATAAAGTTATGTATTCATTTAAGCTTGTGCAATACATTTATTCATACATGACTGGTATTTGTTCTTGTTTATGAGAAACATTTTCATAAATTGTCATCACTAGCCATGGCAGTAACCACAGGACGATTTCCTACTATGTCACATTATTATCACATTCTGCATGCAAAACGAAGTGAGTAGACACTGATATTTAAATAGCCCAGTAGAAAATCAAATGTTGATACTGTATGTCAGTAATAACACTTACAGTTAAAGGAATAGTTCACCTAAAAATTACTCACCCTTATGCTGCCTCAAAATCATCTGACTTTCATTCTTCTGTGGAACACAAAGATATTTTCAGCGCATGTTTGTTTATATTTACTGTAAACAATCCAAGTCAATGGGGTCCAACACATTCAAGCTCCAAAAAGCACAGAAAGTCAGCATAAAGGTAATCCATACAACTCGTGCTGTTAATCCATGTTCCCCTTCTGTCACTCACTCGACTTTGTGTCGATTGTAGTGAAACAAGGGGTCACTTCTGATAGCCTCGCGTACCTCTGAACTGGAGAAAAGGCCAATGTCAAATTGGCAGACAGAATTTGCATGCCCCGCCCCCGGACATATGGGTATAAAGGGGAGCGGGCGAGCATCTGTCAGACAGGTTTTCACTGAGGAGCCAAAAATAAGGTTACGGCGCATTGCATTGGTAGGGATAGTGACGTGGCAAGGGGAACGCAACGTCTCGTTACTTCCATCGGGGAACGGAGGTTACAACAGTAACCATGACATTAGCTTGAGGAAGTATAATCGAACTTCAAAACATGATTGCACCAAGGAGACTGCAGATGTGAAGATTTATAGTGAAAATTAGTTACATTAGTCTGTTTCTCACCCAAAAACGATCACGTATCTCTTCAGAAGACATGGTTTAAACCTCTCGAGCCATTTGGATTACTTTTATGCTATGCTTATGTCCTTTTTAGAGTTGTGTTGTATGCCATTGACTTGCATTGTATAGATAAAAAAATAAAATCATAAATGTAAAAACACCATATCTCCATTAAAAAAAATCTTAATTTGTGTTTCGCAGAAGATTAAAGAATGATCATTTTTGGGTGAACTATTCCATTAAGAATTAATTAATTATTAATAATTTACTGAAATCATTCATGAATGCATTGCTTATACACAGATCAGTCACAACATTAAAACAATCTGCAGAATATCGTGTAGGTCCCCCTCGTGTTTCCAAAACAGTTCTGACCTGTCGAGTCATGGACTCCACAAGGCCTCTGAGGGTGTCCTGTGGTATCTGGCACCAAGACGTTAGCAGCAGATCCTTTAAGTCCTGTAAGTTGCGAGGTGGGGACTCTCAATCAATTGTATTGAGATCTGGGGAATTTGGAGGCCAAGTCAACACCTTTTTCTTTAGATTAGATTCAACTTTATAATCATTGTGCAGAGTACAAGTACAAAGACAACAAAATGCAGTTTGCATCCAACCAGAAGTGCAAAAAAAGCAGAAAAGTGCAATGTGATATTCAAGTGTAGACAGGTGTTGCAAAGGCAGGACAAGAAAAATATTGCAGTGTTATAAGAGCAGAATAAATATGGCTATGTAATATGAATAGTGTTAATGAACAACATGTACAGATATGTGCAATGTAGTAGCAGTGATATTAAAATAGTAGTAAGAATAATATAGATATATGCAGTGTATTAGCCGAATATATAATAAGAAAAACAGAGTAAATATGGATATTCTGCATGAAGCATATATACAGATATGTACAGTATGGACAGCTATGTGCAGTGTGGTAACATTATAAGAGCAGTAAGAATAAGTGTATGTGCAGGATGAATAGTATGAAGAGCAGTAGAATATGGCTATGTATAGGTGTAATTACAGTATGTACATTTTTAGCCGGCCTTGCAGCCTGCCTTGTTCCCATAGTGCATCCTGCTGCCATTTCTTCCTCAGGTAAATGATGCACATGCACCCGGCCATCCACATGATCTAAGAGAAAATGTGATTCATCAGACCACCTTCTTCCATTGCTCCATGGTCCAGTTCTGATGCGCACGTGCCCATTGTAGGCGTTTTCGTGGTGGACGGGTCAGCATGGGCACTCTGACTGGTCTGCAGCTTCGCGGCCCAATATGCAGCAAGTATGTTGCACTGTGTGTTCTGACCCCTTTCTATCATGGTCAGCATTACGTTTTTCAGCAATTTGTGCTACAGTAGCTCTTCTGTGGGATCGGACCAGACGGGCTAGCCTTCACTCCCCACGCACAGGACACCCATGACCCTGTCACCGCTTGTCCTTCCTTGGAACACTTTTGGTAGGTGGTAACCACTACATACTTGGAACACCCCACAAGACCTGCCATTTTGGAGATAATCTGACCCAGTCGTCTAGCCATCACAATTTGGCCCTTGACAACGTCGCTCAGATACATGCGCTTGCCCATTTTTCCTGCTTCCAACACTTGAAATTCAAGAACTGACTGTTCACTTGCTGCCGAATATATCCCACCCATTAACAGGTGCCATTGTAACGATATAGGCTATGTTATTCACTTCACCTGTCAGTGGTTTTAATGTTGTGGATGATCAATGTAAATCCATCAGGTTGGGATGCATTTAAGTAATGTTCCAGGTTCAACACAAGTTAAGCTCTATCAACAGCATTTGTGGCATTAAGATGATTACCACAGAAATTAATTTATTTTCTGGCAACGCATAACCAGAAGTTCGTCCACCAAGAAAAACAGCTCAAATAATAACGCCTGCAAGTGCGGTCCAAAAAAAATCAAGCTTTACAATTTTGCTTTTAAGACCTCCAGAACACTGGCCCTGTTTCCTTCCATTGTAAGTGCATAACTATAAAAACATTTTTTTTAATAGAATAACAGAGGGAAGTGTCTAAAATATTTTTACATTCCCTTTTCGATTGTACTACACACATCAAGTAAATGTGCCAGAAAGATGTGACACATGCACACACATTGGTCATCTGCTTGCTAATTCAATTGTCTTTATTGATATAGCAGTATAAACAGAGAAGCCCAAGGGAACTGAACATTACAGGATACAGGTTTATTTTGGATGAAGACTTTCTGCGTTTAAACTCTACCCAGAGGCAAGGCACCTGGTTTTCAACAGAAATCAAAGATATTGCTCAGGAACAAGTCAGTCATTTACCAAGAGCCCCAACTTCAAGGGGGAACTCTGACTGGCACAAGGGACCAACTCTCCATTCAAATAAGTGAGGAAATCAATGGTACAGATAGATTAAATGGAGCCATGTCGTGGAAATCTCCACTTTTATCACTTAAAGCTCCAGGGCAAGTTAGTTCAACATTGCATGACCAAGCTGCTGGGACTCAACTTATGCACAAGCCGAAGAGGCAAAAGTTGTTAAAATAAGTGCATAAGGCTCGTGCATAACTGCAACACAAAAGTACAAACTTAATTATCATGAAATCTAATCTACATGAGGAGGGAAATACACATTTCCTATCAAATGGTAATTCATTTATCCGAAACAGATCCCAAACCCCAAAGTGCTGACTTTGAACTGTTTATATTCACCATCATGTTGTTTCAAACCCATATAACTTTCTTTCTAATGCCAAACACAAGAAGATGTTTTAATGAATTTAGCAGACGTCTTTTCAATACAATGGCAGTGGATAGTGCTTAATTTGAAAGCTTAACCCTTCTGTTTTGGAGAAAATTCCAAACATCCATTTTGTTTGGGTAAAAAAAAAAAAGACCCAGCAGAGTACAGTAGATATACAGCAACTTCCTTTTGATTATAAATATAAACATTGAAATAGGCTTGTTTTGCACACACAAGCTTTTTAAAATGGAAAGAGTTACACCTCGTGCTACCAAGCATCCACACGCGTGGACATTGCATAATGGTCTCGCTTTACGCAACACATAGTTTAAATTAATTTTATCCAATTAAATACGGTTCATAAGACTCTAGACTGTCATTTAAGAGTTAAACTTCTGGCACACCGAGTCACGTGACACAACAACATGACGCTGATTTCCATAAGTGCTTCTACAGGCGCAGAGCCAACAAAAGTGCCTGTTGTAAGAAACTTCTACGTTTAATTTTTTTTCATTGAAACCTGTTTGGATGTAAAGAGTAGCACCTCTAATTTAGTTTGATATGCCACTTTAAAAAATGCATTCATTTTTCACGTGTCAGTGTGCTGATAAACAATTTTGGGACATTATTCCCTCAAAAGTTGAAAAATCATGTTAGTTACTTAGTAGGCTAACTTTCAACATTGACACATCTGTGGGTCATTTTGCTTCATTTGAATACACATTTTGTTATATTGTATTTTCACTATTTATTAACATTAGTAAACACATATCCCATATTTATTGTGCATTATTACACTGAGAATCAGTGCATTCAAACAAAAGCTGAAAAATGTTGCTTTCAGAGGCTTTATATCGAGTTAGTCTGAAGATAAGGTGCATTTCGAACTGGTCTGAAACCAGTGCAGACAGACAGCACACTGGAGGTTAAACCGTTCACTAAATAGGAAGCATCCTATAGCTCTCTATGCAGCATTCACTCCCAAAATCTGAACAAAAGTTCAGTTTCAGGCTTCAGATGATGTTTGGACCACTCAACATGTTTGGCAGACATGGGACAATGATATTCAGTAGATTCAGAATTTATAATGTACAATTATATTTTAACATGGTTAGTAGTGATTGGATGATGCTGACCATCACTTTGAATCAGAATTAATTACGGTAATTACTGATTAAATGTCTTTAACATCTCAAAAACATTAATAATTAACACTCCTTGAAACAAACAACTGTCTTCAACAAAATTAGAATTTCTATAGCTTGGTATTATATAAAATTGCACAACTTAGTTCCACTGTCCACATAAGTGGACATCAATTATATATATATATAGCTTTTTTTATTAGGTGCTATTAGTTACAAATCAAAAAGGGAAATGGAAAATGCTCTGGTCTCAGGAGTATTTTATGATTTTCCTTTATTTTGAGTAAAAAAGATAATAAGAATATTTACAAATTACTTTTTCAAATTTGAAAAAAAAAATAAAAAATTATTACAGAATATACTCTAAATGTCTACCTGTTGTATGAAAAATGAGCAAAATCCCATAGACTTTCACTGAAAATCTTCCCATACATATCTAGATGTCAGGGGCCGGTTGCAACACCAGTGTGTAAATTACAACTTAGCCTAGTTGTGGCAGAAAATGGGCAGTAAGTTACAGTTTCCGCACTACTAAGTATTTGAGCGTTGCACCATTAAACTTAGGTGAAACAACTCTACGTGTAAACTAAATATTTATGGAAGCCTCTGATCAGTAGTAGCAGTTGGAATAAAATCGCATAATGATTCAATTACATCAATGAGCTCATGTTTTTCCTAGTCTGTTGTTAATGTATTTATTGCCCGTTTTTATTGTCAGATACAGTACCTGAATAATATTTACATATTTATTTATAGGCCTACTATTTAATATATTTAATTATTTTAAACGTATCGTATTTCAATTAAAATTTAATTTATTGCTGTTAACAGTTGCATTACTTTTCAACAGTTCTACTAGCAGATTCGAAGGTTGCTTATTGGATTAATAAATGTAAACACCATATTATGCAACAACACATTGCTTAACAGAGTGTTTAAGTAAAACTACTAGCCAAGTCTTGCATTAAGAACAGGTGGTGCAATGAATGAAGCATCTACTTAGATACAAACTAACTAGTAGTTACTAAGCTCTTAGTTTAAATTTACACCCAAACTTAAGCTATACCTTAAGCTGATGCAACCATACCCAGGAGCTCAGAGACATGGGGGTGGTCTCTTTTGACCTGGGCCACTAAGCAACCGTCTTGCAACTATTTAGTAGTGCCCTAATATCCACATATCAACACCCTAGCGGCACTATATTAATCACCCAAAACACTCTGACACTACATATACACAAACAAGTATCATAAAATGTAAAAAAAAATATATATATTAAAAACATATTTTACTCATTTATTAATTGTTGTAAAGAATGCAAAGCATTTCGACCACGATTAAGGAGTTTTTCACTGTTTTTAACTCTTAAATGAGTCAAAAATGACCCAAGCATAACAAGAGGGTTAAAAATGGACCTCAAATGATCATAAATGCAGTCTATATTATTGACATTCGTTGCACATTCATAAGCGCTATGAGAGAAGCCCATGCGTTTACAGTTCAGTGCTAAACAACCAAGCTCTCTGTGAACATATAAGCCACAATGAACAAGCTTCTCTCATAGCACTTATGTACGCACAATGGATGTCAAGACTTTAAACCTAAAAAAGTCCTACATCGAGTTGTTTCTATCGTACCTATCGTATGTCTTCAGGTGACTTGGAATATGTCATAACGGTTGTACGGACTACATTTATGATACTATTGGGCCCTTTTTTAAGCTTTAAAGTGAGCTTTATATTGTATGTTGGTCACTAAAAGCCAATAAAACAAGAGATTGTGTTGATAAATCAATCAATTTATAGTTTTGTTCTCAGTAATGCACAAATATCTCAAGAGGGCAGTGTTAAGGTTTGGGTGCCTAAAAAATATTTATCGCTTGTGCATACTATGTGAAACAGGCTTAAGTTTTAAATAGATGCATATTCAGAGAACTAGAAGGTTGTTAGGGTAATGCATCACAAGACCCTTGCTATAAAGCTGGGCATAGAGGTGGGGGTTTAACGAGACTTAATTAGTTGTTCATAGCCTCAAGGCTATCACTAAGGCGGACAGACAGGTGAAGTTCTTCCTGGGATAACCAAGATTTACGAAATCCAGATGTGATGGATCAGGACGGTCCTATTTTTCTGTGGCTGGGCAGCGAGCATTTGGATGGGGAGGTGAAGCAGACCCAGAGAGGAACACATGTTGGGGATTTGATTTGTGGGGCAGTGAACATGACAATTACTATTGCCTTCAAAGAAACTGACAACTGCGTTTTAGACTTCAAAGCACTCACGTCTCTTTTATCGCGTAATTAGTTGAACAACTATAGATGGCAGCGTCTTATCACAACATGTGGCTCTCCACACCACTCTTTTGCCTGGGAACACAATGATTAGAGTTTAGAGTTCCATCCCCTGCTGGTCTCTGCATGAGGCGTGACATTGTTCTCTGCTATGAGAGTATAATATTCTTGAGATTCGCTCACATTCTGATTTCATTTTAGGAAAGATTGCCAACACCGATGTAATTAAAGCAGATAAACACCACCAGGGGAAGCTAAAGGTGGATCACTTACATATAAACTCTTCTGTAGACAGAACAGAACAGGAACTATGTGCTTTGCCAAGGTACATTTTCTCAATAAGAAAAGGCCCAAAATGTATTCAGACAAAATAATAATAAATAAAATACAAAATGGTGTAGAGACAATGATCTTGATTCTACTGCCAGCCATCCCCTATTTGTTGGAATGCCCAGGCGTTTTTTTTTAAAGGTTGCATTGGGATAATCTGGCCAGATGGCGCCAAAGGTGGCAAATTATGTATTTATGGTCTTATCTAAGACTTTCCTACACCTTTAACCAATGATTTCCATGACTTTCCAAGTTGCTCATGTTTACTGGATGAGAATTATTAAGACCCAATTTATAGAAATTGCATTCAGAAAGAGCATTTCCATCCAAAGAAATAAGGTACAGCTGAGTTTAACTAGTAAAGCATATATTCACTATAAAAAAAATTTACAAGATTTTTCCAGGTTTTCCATGAACGTGGAACTCTGAAAAGAGGACATCCATTTAATAACTACTTATAAAAAGTCTCCGGATGATCTTGGGATTAATGGAAAACATTAATGAGACAACATATAACCAAACATATAAAAAAACAAATTATAAAATTCCCAAAAAATGAGTCACAGGTCTGAAAGGTAATACATTTAATCATGCTGGATTTTATTACAAGGATTTAAAACCAATGTCTATTTTCACATGCATTTTTGGCTTTTTCCATTGCAGTTGTACAGAAAATTCAGTCCATGACCCATTCGCATGACAGAGGACACAAGGAGCATGCTGTGTTTAGAATGGTTTGAGAAATGTACGTTATTTAATACCGCCGCACCTCCTGACAAACTGGACACGCAATGAAATACGGGGGAAAACAGGCATGTGAGACGTTGGCATGGCACATGGTGTTTGGATTTGCTCAAGAAATTCCCCCTGTCGTTTGTTTGAGACTCTCCAAACGTGGAGACCGACTCTGACAGTTTTACACAGCACCAGATGGTGAGCAATCCTTCCCACTGTCCCTCTGGCTTCAGGCATGGCACAGCATTGAAACACTCACACATATACACACAAATACACACACGCATACGTGAACACTTCCATTGCATTAGAACCGCTCTGGCAAATCAATATGCCCGAAAACCACAGGGATTGGTTTCGCACTGTTTTCAAACTAGGCTAAACTTGAGCTACTGTAAAATTTACTGTACCACCGGAGGGCGGGCAGCGATCTATTTTGGAAACAAAACGTAAAATTTGCAGGCTGTATCTCAGAAAATCTATCCATGAGGCACCAGAATCACACACATTATGCTGTGTGATTGTGGAGAGCCAGTCTGTAGCAGTAGTTAACATGATGCCAACTAAATAACGAAAATACATGAAAGCTATGTGGTAATACTGTAAGAGTTACTGAAGGTTAATATGTTAATAATATATCTTAAAGAGTAACCCATAAAAGCAAACACTGGGATGGAGGGCTGGAGCTGAACACTGTCAAACACATTAGGATCAATGCTAAAGCTTAATCAACTTCCATTTCTGTATTGAGTGGTTCAATTCAATGCATACAGAGGGAGAGAGAGAGAGAGAGAGAGAGAGAGAGAGAGAGAGAGAGAGAGAGAGAGAGAGAGAGAGAGAGAGAGAGAGATGGGAATATTATGTTAAAGGCTGAATAAAAGTATGGCCAAGGGATGTTATGGCTACCATTCATAATTACACCTTCCATGAAAGTGAACAGGATTATTTTTGTGTTTTGTTTTTTTTTTTTACAACAAAGGATCAGTGACAAGAGATTCTTAACCTTTAGAAAATGATTATGGTCCACCTCATGAGGTTAAAGTAAATATTATATGAGCCACTTTAATTTCCATTCATTTTAAATTAGGTTTGCAATTTTTGCAATCCTGTTACCAAATATATATATAGTATGTCCATCCATTATTGTCACACTGCATTGTTCAAATCAAAGAGACACACCGAGGAACAGCTGTGAAGCTCTCATCCTTGGCTATGTAATCACGTTTTCAGGTTTCCTGATCGGACGGTTATTTCCTTTTAAATTTGCACATAACTTTTAACATTTGTTTGCCTTTTTGTTGACTGGTGAGATGTGGTGCTTCGCTGCCATCCGGGATGCATCAGGGTAGCATTTTAAACCTCAAATGCAATGTGGTTTTTGACTACATCTGTATGTATTTTTGTGATCCAATCACAAAACATTTTGCACCCCGTTTATATATTCTATTTAGCACTGACCATTTGTGATCAAATCATCCGAAACGTATCTTATTACCGGCTGTAAACAGGATCTAAAATGACTGCAGCCAGAGCTAAGGAATGCTATAGAACAACTTCCGACGGAAGTCCCACCCACATTCGTTTCCCCAGTAAGACCCCCAGGAAAAAGGTGGATATACAGTGTATGTATATATATATATATATATATATATATATATATATATATATATATATATATATATATATATATATATATATATATATATATATATGACATCAGAATTGGTTACAGTGCTGCAAGTAACAGGGTTGTACATTTAGCTTAAATTATGCCATCACTCAGAAGAGGCTTGCTAGTTAGGGACCAAATGTTGGTTTATAGTTAATGATAAATGTTTATTTCCCATAATTTATTTCCTACTTCTCCTACCATCATGTTGTAGAAAGGAACCAAATGATGTTACTTCCTGGGTGTCCGAATTTTATGGAATGTTCCATTTTTAATAAGAGTGAATAATCATGCAGTTACAGGTTTGTGCACAAAATGTGCAACACAATACATGTTTGGTTTTTCAAAATTAGTTAATTACAAATATTTGAACAAATTATGTCAAAATTATGACACAGTTGTAGGATTTTAATTGTTAGATACTGCCTTTATTGCTTTAAAAAAAACCTACAACAATGTGAACTCTTTTACAGGAAAGAGCCTTATTCCTGCTGAACAACCCTTTGCATATATTTGCTCTCGAAGTTAAACAAGCACACTAAACCTATGTACTACTTGGCATTCCTTGACAGGGCTCTTCATCCTACCCCATTCAACCCTTCCGTCGGGTAAAATCCCCCTCACCAACCCCCAACACCCCTCGGGAAATCTGAAGCAGCAAAGTGAGGCAAAGCCCACTGGCACTGCAGGCAAACTTGTGTTTATTTATAGGCTCTTAACCCACTTTATATCACATTTGTCAATGTCAGCCCTATGTCCTAATCTAGCCCTCTGTCAGCACGTCATTAGTAAACGCTGATCCCCACTCTACACAAACACACACACACGCGCACACACACGCACGCGCGCACGCACCATCTTTATTCTATCACATGATTTAGAGGCAAAGAGAGAGAGAGCAGAGGTGAACTGCTAACAACTAAGAAGAACATTTTATTGCTGAAATTTTGGTTGTTTTGTTAGAAGGATAATTTAGCCCCCAAAAATGACAATTCACCATCATTTAAACACCCTCATGTTGTTCCAAACCAGACATTATTTCCTCTATTGAGCACAAATGGAGAGGTTAATCCTAATGTTAGGGATTAACAGTGTCAGTCACCATTCACGTTCATTGCATCTTTTTTTCCATACAATGAAAGTGAATGGCGAGTGAGGCTGTCAGTCCCTAACATGTTGCTAACATCTCCTTTTGTGCTCCACAAAGGAATGAAAGTCAAACAGGTTTGAAACATCATGCTGACAGAATTGACATTTTTGAGTAAAGTATTACTTTAAAGTATCAACTGTGTCTGAGATGTTTCTCCTAAATGCCTTTGGAAAAAAATGTATTCAAATGAGACAATTGTTGACATGCAGTGAGAGTATCGAGCTATGCAATTCATGTGTTAGCATGGCTCAGATCATTGATGGTTTGGAAAAATTGGATGAGAAATATTTGAGTTCATATTGAAATCCCGGTCTCATTTAATTATAGACGGTTTCTTGGCAAATCTGAGCACAGTCTAAAACACTTTTGAGATCCTTCTGAAGCTCTACATAGGAGACACATTACTTGTTTGTTATTTTACATTAGACAAACCTGAAAAGCAGGAGAATTCAGCAAGCATCTCACTTTGTTCTCCCTTTAATCTCATTAGCTGGGATTCCATCCACATATTTTTACGCACATTTTGGGATAATTTGGCATAAAACTGCTGGATGGAAACACCAAGATGCGAATAAAGCCACCAAAGTGTGCATAAAAACGTATACACTTGCTTGAGGTGAATAAATGTTTAATTCAATAAGAAGAAATGCGCATAAACTAATGTACTGGTCGGCGCTGCACTGCCTCTTACTGTGTCTATTGTACTGTTCATTGTTAGTAATTTATTGTACTGTCCCGTACTTTTTACACACATTTGCACGTTCGCACTTTATATAGGTGTGTTATTTAGTCTGTAGCTTTATGTAGCACCATGGTCCTGGAGGAACGTTGTCTCGTTTCACTGTGTACTGTACTAACTGTATATGGTTGAAACGACAATAAAAACCACTTGACCTGACTTGATGTAAACACGTTTACTGAATAAACTACTAATGAATTTATTAGGAATATTAGATGCGTAACAAAAAAAGTAATGTGACTGAATAACTCGTTCATAACTGGACTACCCAGTGGACCAATCATTGCATCTGAAATGTTCCTCTGCGTCCTAAAAATCCAAAGCCTGCAAATAATTTGCAGAGCATTTAAGTTGAATACAAACTTGAACTTTGCCAAATAGCAGGTTTATTGAAACTTTTGACAAATATATTATAGATTAACACGGCAAAGCCACGAGGAAGGAGGAAAGCACACACAAAGTGCTCCCAGAACTGTGTGATGCACTGTTGTTCCCAGATATGAGAGAAATTCTTCTAGAGTGTTTTGTCTACGTGCTCTAAACCATATTTTATGAATGAGTCACAGTGGCTACCATTTCTACAGAAGTGACTATTTTCTTCTTTTGAACACATGGGATGGAAACACAGCTTTATTCGCACATTGTTTTTGCAATATTATGGTTTTTCGCATATATTAAATTCACAACTTGGATGGAAACATAGCTAATGACGTCTAGGAGAAATAAAGAAATAACTGAGATATTAAAGAGATGTCCTTTGTGATTTTTTTTTCCCTATGGGTAACGTCCTCCCTCCTTTGCATAAATACTCTCATATTTCTTGCCACTGAGAAACAGCTCCGCTCTCTCCGTCAACACGTCAGTATTAATTTTTTGGGGCCAAAGAAAATCATTCCAGAATTTGAAAATCAAGTGTAAATCAATGTCAAGTTGCTTCTGTTTGTGCGTCTCTACTTGGTGTTGTTTTATTTCTGGCGACAAGAGACTGAGTACCATTTTTATGGGGTCTCCAAAAACAAAAGGGAGACTAAATGGATAATGGACACGACTTCACAACGAACAGCTGCGCACGCTGTATAAGAGACACCCTGAAATATCATTACTACCAGATTCAATCACAAGAATAAAAGGCACGGAGCCTAAACATAGGCAGAAAAAAAAACAATTGCTCAAAGTTAAATTTAGTGCAAAGTTATCTGGATTTAAGAGCTGGGAGCTTAAACAACCTGTCCTTGACTTGTCTTTGCTGGCATGTGACTCGTTCCACACTGCTACTGACAATACAGATGATACTATTTGGAAAACACACACACACACACACACACACACATACACACACACACACAGAATAACACTCATGCACACTGCTCTTCCACTCGCTCTCTTCGTTTGTGACCCGGGCGTATCCTCTGATGCGAGGGTGCGTCTATTTCTGCTGGGTGGTGGGCGGCTCCAGCTCTGGACCACTGAAGTACTGGCTGCAGTTGGGGTCCCCCCTCACTTTAGGGGATGAGGCTATCTGTTTACCAGTGTAAGGGTTGACACACCAACACTCGCCTCTCTGTCCATGGGTGGACATGTGGCACTGGAACACAAGAGAAGGATTTCCTTTTTGATGCCATGTGTGAACAAAGTCATAAGATTAACAGTTTGAACATTTACAAGGTCTGGACAGGTAAAATAAGAACAAAGTTCTGATGGAGATGACACAATTACTTAATAAATTATGTAAACATGACTTTTTAGTTGCAGATGAAAAAAAAAAAATTTAGATACAGTATAAAATAAAAATAATAATAAAAATAAGATATTATAATATATATATATATATATATATATATATATATATATATATATATATATATATATATATATATATATATACACACACACACTCACCTAAAGGATTATTAGGAACACCATACTAATACTGTGTTTGACCCCCTTTCGCCTTCAGAACTGCCTTAATTCTACGTGGCATTGATTCAACAAGGTGCTGAAAGCATTCTTTAGAAATGTTGGCCCATATTGATAGGATAGCATCTTGCAGTTGATGGAGATTTGTGGGATGCACATCCAGGGCACGAAGCTCCCGTTCCACCACATCCCAAAGATGCTCTATTGGGTTGAGATCTGGTGACTGTGGGGGCCATTTTAGTACAGTGAACTCATTGTCATGTTCAAGAAACCAATTTGAAATGATTCGAGCTTTGTGACATGGTGCATTATCCTGCTGGAAGTAGCCATCAGAGGATGGGTACATGGTGGCCATAAAGGGATGGACATGGTCAGAAACAATGCTCAGGTAGACCGTGGCATTTAAACGATCCCCAGTTGGCACTAAGGGGCCTAAAGTGTGCCAAGAAAACATTCCCCACACCATTACACCACCACCACCAGCCTGCACAGTGGTAACAAGGCATGATGGATCCATGTTCTCATTCTGTTTACGCCAAATTCTGACTCTACCATCTGAATGTCTCAACATAAATCGAGATTCATCAGACCAGGCAACATTTTTCCAGTCTTCAACTGTCCAATTTTGGTGAGCTCTTGCAAATTGTAGCCTCTTTTTCCTATTTGTAGTGGAGATGAGTGGTACCCGGTGGGGTCTTCTGCTGTTGTAGCCCATCCCCCTCAAGGTTGTGCGTGTTGTGGCTTCACAAATGCTTTGCTGCATACCTCGGTTGTAACGAGTGGTTATTTCAGTCAAAGTTGCTCTTCTATCAGCTTGAATCAGTCGGCCCATTCTCCTCTGACCTCTAGCATCAACATGGCATTTTCGCCCACAGGACTGCCGCATACTGGATGTTTTTCCCTTTTCACACCATTCTTTGTAAACCCTAGAAATGGTTGTGCGTGAAAATCCCAGTAACTGAGCAGATTGTGAAATACTCAGACCGGCCCGTCTGGCACCAACAAACATGCCACGCTCAAAATTGCTTAAATCACCTTTCTTTCCCATTCTGACATTCAGTTTGGAGTTCAGGAGATTGTCTTGACCAGGACCACACCCCTAAATGCATTGAAGCAACTACCATGTGATTGGTTGATTAGATAATTGCATTAATGAGAAATTGAACAGGTGTTCCTAATAATCCTTTAGGTGAGTGTGTATATATATATATATATATATATATATATATATATATATATATATATATATATATTTTATTATTTGTATTTTTTATTATATTTACAGTTTACATTTCCAGTGTAGCTGTTTAAAGGTCATTTCCGGCCAATTACATCAGTTTAACAGCATTTTGGTGCTGATGTGTGAATGGTATCAAAACTGATCAAATATGGAATGAACTCCAGTTGTGGTACATTTACCAGAAAAGGCAAACCGGCAATTTTACTGCAATTTAACAGTTTGAATGTGTAAAAGAGTCTATAGAGGCACATAGTGCAAACATAGAGTACAATACAATGTTTTTATAGTGTAACTGCATGCTGTTCTGCAAAATTCTCACAAGATTAACATCGACTGAGGGGTAGAGTTAGGGTTTAGGGTAAGGGTTGGGATAGGGTTACATTTAGGGTCAGGGGTAAGGTTAACAGTGTAACTACAGATGTTAAAATCTAAGTACATAATGTACATAATAAGTACACCGTGTTAGATGCTTAAGTACATAGTAGTTAAAGATATCTAATATAAAGTGGGTCCTGCTGACTGCGTTATATGAATTGTATACTGTATAGTTCATTAGTTTTTAGTATTTTTTTGCAAAAAAATATGGCTCTGATTTAATTAAAAATATCATCAGATAGTTACACATTTAAAAAGATATTGCCTTCTTAATTAGCTTCAATGTACTTAGCTACTTTTTGTTCAAAGCTTACTACTACATTTTCAAAAGAGTAACATGACTGTTTAACTACTTTAGATAATGAGTAACTTGTAAGGCATGGGGGGGGGGGGGGGGGAGGGTGAAGCTCTTGGCCGAAGCTCTAGGTTGTAGAGGCGCTGCCTCAAAACAGCCCTCCCGCATCATTGGGCCCAGCATGCCTCATTGACCCCTACCGAGCACTCCCAAAATGCAGTCATAATTGAACTGGACAATGCGCTGACGCGGAGATCCAAAATAGGCAAAAAACTGATTTTCAATTTTGTCCCCCCAATGAGAAAGAACAAAAACTGACAGTTAGAGTAATTATAAGAGGAACACGATGATTACAACACAATTAAGTGTGCTGAGGTACAGTGTTTTACGCCCTGGGAACAGGGTTTTTCAAAACAACATACTGTTTTGCTTATCCAGGCCAAATGTTCGCGGTTTAGCTTCAGATGCCTTGTCTCAGATTCCAAGATCTCAGGACACAGAAAAGTTATTTCATTATTGTGAAACCTGGGGAAATCTTTATTTGTCAGAGGTTGCTCTTTTACTGCCAAGGAGAATTAATGGAGTTCTCAGTTTTGTTTATTTTAAGGGTGATGTGTGTATTTATTCTGATGATAGAGGGATTGTTAAAAATCACACATTATAGCTTATAATGAGTGTGTCCAATTGCATTTGTTTTTTGCATTGAAGACCCCAGATGTAAGTATTGGCTGTTTAGACATTCACCTGCTTCAGGTTGTACTGTCCCATCTTGTCACAGTTAGGAAACTTCAGGTCATAAAGATTCTCCAGAGGTCCCTTGTTGTCATGGAAACTCATTCTGGAGATCTCCTCTAAGACACGATCCAGTTCCTGCTGACACTGACTCTGGAAGACCACACACACACACACAGACACACACACACGAACAAGAGTGAGTTTTAATTGATGTACATACCTGGTCTGTAAAAATTAATATTCCTTCCATTGTTTTACAAGATATCCTTTTTCAAGAGCACTTTGAATCCCTTAATCTATGATATTGTTAACCTGATAATTATACTGGGTAAATATTATATCCATAAATGTAAATGAAAAAAAAATGCATACGGTAGTAAATTGATACATCCTCCTTTATAATCTGTTTTACTCAATTTACAACCATTTTAAACAGCATTTTGCTTATTTATTCATAATTATGAAGAATGCAGTTTAATGACCTCACATTAACTTAGAAACTACACAAATTATTTGTGCTTTTAAAAATCCATTTGTCACACAGTGGGACAACTTGTACTAAAGGCTAAAAGATTATCAATAACGGCAAAAAAAAAATTATAAAAGAAATAAAAATATGACAAGCTAAAAGACTTGACAAATACACTTAAATCAATCATAAAGTTTACATTAGATTGATTTTAAAGCCTTGAATGGACTGGCACTGGATTATCTCTCTGACCCACTGAGTGCAAATACATCTGTTAGACGTCTAAGGTCATCTGATCAGAGATTATTGATGGTTCCTAGGTCTAGACTGAAGTCGGCTTTTGCCATTGCCTGCCCTAAACTGTGGAATAGTTTTCTAATATCCCTTTAAAGTTAAAAACTTTTCTTCTTGTGCAGGCTTACGATTGTCCTTAGAGTCCAAAGGTGTAAACTTATATATGTGCTTTGATGTACCTCTTTATCTTACATTGCGGTTTGTACAACTCATCTGTATTGATGTATTTTGGTGATGTATTTCTGTGATATTTATTTTATTATGGTTGTACAGCAGAGTGGTCAACTATTGTTGATTTTATTGTGCTCCATAAATAAATTGATGGACATTAAATCTTAATTTTGGTTAAAAAAAACAACGACATGGACATCAGGCATGTATACATACACAAATTTTAAGATACGATGCAGAACGTACAACAGTTAGTTATGGTCCTCGAATCTGATTGGACGAGAGACGTTCCATAAGCACTGATGGTCTCACAACATCAGCACTCCTACACTTCACTATGTGTGTCTCACTCTGCTTGTGTTCTTGTCATTATAACTAAAGTTTAAGAGCAGTGCAGATGTGTTAAGAGCTATGGTTTGTCTTTTGTTTTTGACATTAGATATGTTAGCTAGCAGGTGGTGGCAAAAGATAATTTTTGTGTGTTATATGAGCCAGTTAGTTGACGTGAAGTAAATCCACGTCAGCCAGTGTCTATAAAACAGCTCTTCTTGATCACTTGTCTAAACTACACAACTACAGCTAGGAAATAGCTTTAAACGAACAACTTCAGCATTGCGGCTCATCACAGCTAAGAGACACAACAACTGATTAACTACACAATGGGTGCTGTTTAAAATGGCGGAGGACATTGTTGTTTCTATAGTGATCGACCCTTGCGCACTGGCTACCGTGAAATAGGGAGAAATACACCAGCTTGGACGGCTACTTTTCCACTGAGAATGCTGACCTTCAGCAAGCTGACAGCATCTCTGCTTAGGTGTGGCAACAGGTGATCGACCACACTCCATCTCTCTCGCACTCGCTCTCGTAAAAGAAAACAATTTAAAACGCAGCCCACAAATCTTTTCCACTTAAACTTATACAAGGATTCGACATAAATGTATATTAAATCTTAAGGTGACACAACAGTGTCTGACATTGGCAACATAATGCAGAGATCTATAATAAAGTAACTTAAACAGTGGCACTTCATTTATCAGCAGATTGTTTTGAGAAAAATTCACAATTTTCATGTTTTTCTTGAGAAAAATGTATTTGTCTACATTGAAGTCATTTTAATTTGACAATTAATTTTTTTTTTTAATTTGGCACTTTTCACAATGCAAGTTTCAAAGCAGCTTTGTAAAAAAAAAAAAAAAAATCATGCAGAGCTTTAAATGTTCTGAGCAACTCTTTGTCTGCTTTGGTGGATGGCGGAAAGGGAACACCATCTCCAAACAAAGGTTAGCTCACTGGGTCGTTGGCACTATCTCCCTGGCCTACCAGACCCAGGCCGTGCCTGCCCCCTTGCGGGTTCGAGCACACTTGATGAGAAGTGTGGCATCCTCGTGGGCACTGGCCAACGGCACCTCCCTAGGAGACATCTGCAGAGCAGCGGGCTGGGCAACACCCAATACCTTTGCGAGATTCTCCATTCTCATGGTTGAGTCTGTTGAGTCCCGTGTTTTGTCAGGTCCGAGCCTGTAGAACTCGGTAATATGGAACAGCCGACCAGGTTTTGTGCTTGCACCTAGCGCCCTTCACCAAAGTGATCCAGTGCGCTCTCTCTCCCAGGTTAGCCTTGATGCCATCTGTGCATTCACAAGAGAGTCGAGTTCCGGCATATGTCCTAGGTGTAGCTCCAGTGAGAAATTACCAATACGGAAGCACAGAGGATAGAGCGAAACAAAACGCCGGTCACGAATTAGAAGACAACAAGATGATTTTTTTAAAAATGACAGAGTATTTCGATATAAGGGAAGAGGAGATTGAGTTTTTGCCCACCTCTACTTGTTTGAACCGGTGTACACCATCCAGGAACTCCAGGAGATGGCGAAGGCTACAGCAGCGGCACAAACAAAATAATCTGGTAGACGGAGAGAGCGGGAGACGTGGTGGTGCTCATGCAGGAAATGCCAACAGAGGCTGAAAGAGTTCGCTGCCAAGAATGGACGATTGGAATGACTCGATAGATGCATGAACGCACCATTTTAAGACTAATACAAATCTACAGTATAGTTAAAACAATTCACTTCTTTTCGCCGTTTTCCTTTGCTGTAAACAATGCGCTCTTCCGTGATCGTCACTTCTCACAGGAGCTTACACTACGCCTATGTCATGCACGGACGGCCTGGAAGCCTGTGATTATAGTTTATTATGTTATAAATATGGATATTTTTCTTACAAAACCGCATCGCTTCACTTGAGAAGGACTTCATTTACCCCCTGGAGCCATATGGATTACTTTTTTGATGGATGCACTTAAGGGTACCATTCACTCCCATTACATAGCTTGGAAGAGCCAGGATATTTTTGGTGGAGTGGTGGTTGCGTAGTGGGCTAAAGCACATAACTGTCCATCAGAAGGTCGCTGGTTCGATCCCCACAGCCACCACCATTGTATCCTTGAGCAAGGCACTTAACTCCAGGTTGCTCTGGGGGGGATTGTCCCTGTAATAAGTGCACTGTAAGTTGCTTTGGGTAAAAGCGTCTGCCGAATGCATAAATGTAATTTCTTTTTTATATAACTCCAATTGTGTTTGGCTGAAAGAATAAATTCATATACACTTAGGATGGCTTGAGGGTGAGTAAATTATGGTATAATTTTCATTTTTGGGTGAACTAACCCTTTAAAGTCTTTAAGCCCCAAGTGGGCATGTTTAAGGTGACCTTGGCAAAGTAAAAGAAAAAGTTAATGTAGAAAAAAAAATTTGAGGTACCTGACCTCTGGCTTTTCGTTATGTGCCCATAATACAATATAATTAAGCGGTTTGCCATCGGTCTTCAAGCTCTCATCTCACCTATGTAGACTAGTTGCTCTGTTTTCCTGTGAGCACTCAGCACCACCTCTCTGGGGAGACTGTTTTGCAGTTCTCAATGCGGCATTGCTTGGTTTTAATCACACATGTGTATTTATTTATGTATCGTAAAATACATATGATATCGAATCGAGTGCATCGTATCGTACGATACAATGCAATATGATTTTTTTACACTCCTAACGGACATACAGTATATCAATTACAAAGATTCTCTTTAATTTTTTGTGATTCTGTTAAAACTTTTCCCAGTTTTATGTCTGTTCATAAACAAAGTAGAAGGAACAAAGCTTTATGGTCATCTATGACAGAACATCTATTATTTTACTGGAGTCTCCCATCACATCCTATCTTCAGGTATATTTACTTTTTTTCTTTATGCTTTAGATTTCTTTCTATTTATCAGATTTAGTCTTTTTTGTAGGTGTATCTTGCAATGTTGGAATGTTCCCTGCTTTTTATTGTAAATGTGCATTACCAAAAAAAAAAAAAAAAAAAAAAGAACGAGAATGAGATAAACGCCAGGCCGGCAGCTTCATGAAAACATTTGCACGGCTGATATTAATCTCACACTAGAGCTAATTTTCTAGCTCGGTTCTACCTTCCTAACTCCACAAGGACAAATATCAGCATCAAAGCCCATTCCTGTCTCCCTTTTCTTCTCTTTTTCCACTATATCTCTCTCATGATGGCTGCTCCCTGCTTGGCCCGGGATGAGAGGGCACTGGGGAAATAGGGCCTGCCAGGGATCTTATCCGTAACATGTGGATGAAAAATGCTCCGTCACAAAGCAATGAACAGCCCCCTGCTGCCATCAGGCATGCGGTCACCCTGACATTCTCCTTCATTGTCTACTTTTCATGGGATATGTGATGTTATGCAACTGATTTATGACTGCCACAAGTCTTTTATTTAGTTTGGCTTTTTATTAACACACTGTTATCATTGGTTTGAATCGTTACTGCATTGTCTTTTTATTTATTACCTTGTCTTTTTTTAGTAGGCCTATTTTCAAACATCCATTTGTTTTATCAATACATCATTTAGCTGTTTTATATGCAGTTAATATTAAAGGCTGGGTGATATATTGCATGTTCTCAATATTTTTTTGTAATAATTATGTCGACAAAATACTATTAAGGTACATTTTGAAAAGGGATTTTAATTTTTTTTTATTATTCTGTTTCCTAAAGACTGTGTCATTAGACTAATTGCACAATGTATTTATTTTCTCGAGACACGCAGGTACAAAAAATTGCCGATTGGCGAAATGAATTCAATCAGTTCAAACTGTACATTTCAATAAATCGATTCACAACTCTGATTTGATGATTAGTTAGCAGCATTACTCAAATGTTCATGGAACATCCATTTTTAATGTATTCAAAAGTGATAGTAAAATATAAGTAGGTAAATATTGCTAAATATTGTTAAATTGGTGCATATATATGAAAGTCATTAAATATTCTTCCTTGTGTTCATTTTGTGAAAAACTTTGGAAAACATACCTTGATTAATTTCTGAATTTACCTTTTTGCATAAAACACTTTGAATCTACTTGGCCCTTTAAGGCCATTGCAGAGCAAACACAATATCTAAAAATATTAAATATTATAAATAGGCTGAAAATATTGAGACACAATGCCCAGCCTTACTTTCAGACTCAGAAAACCAGACCCTTGTGTGCTTCACAGTACTTCTATTGTTGTCTCTGCTGTTGTTTGGTACATAGTGGCCATAGAATAAGTGAATCTGAGTAGATATAGGTTTGTTTCCCAGATCAATGTGCATATAGCATGTTTTAATGACAAGGATATACTAATATGAGAACATAAAAGCTAATGACCTTGAATCTGCATGAAATATTGTTTTGACAAATTACTGGGAAAAATAAGCAAAAGTGCTCAACATCTCTGCTAGTAAGAAAACTACCAGACCCACTCTGAAAAAGAAAATCAATTTGCCAAGTATAGTTAATTAGCCAGTCAATTTGTCTATTGGCTCAGAACGGCAGATGATGCCTGATAGAGAGTGCTGATTGGGGTGAGGTCTTGTTACAGTGGTCATTTGGCCATGGATTTGAGGGTCCAGGTAAAGCATGGTATGTGTCCAAGAAAAGTTAATTAACTCGCGGTGGGTTTGTGCGATGGCCAAATTCGACAAGTGCTTTCTCATTCCTTGTTTCAACAGTAGAGTGCAGCTGTTTTTCTTCCTTGACAATCCAAATACGACTGTCTGCTCTTTGTTAATTATGTAACTATGGAAGTTATCACTTGTTTTTAATGGAAACCTTTAAAAAAAAAAAAAAGAGCCTTAAAATGAACACCACCCAAAAAAACGCTGGTAGAAGTTTTGTAAGACACCAATCATGAAAATAACATACTAAAGTGATAAATTATACACTGACAAACAACCTCAGACCACAGAATTATAGCAATAACAAATATAGTGGTTGTACAAAGAACATATTCTAATTATAAACCCCAGAAGACGGTGTTAGGTTTATCTGATATGGAAAAGAGAGTATATAAACTGTACACCATAGAACTAGGGGTACACATGCCTCAGGTACAGTTCACCCAAAAATGAAAAATCTGTAATCATTTCTATATAATGAAAGTGAATGGTGACTGAGGCTAATATTATACCTAACATCTTTAATGTTTCAGTTGGACAGAAAACAATACAGGTTTGGAACAACACAAGGATGAGTAAATGATGACATAATCCTCATTTTGGGTGAACTCTCTCTTTAAACAGGTGCCAGGGGGTACCATTGAAGATTTTGATTTTGCTTTATTGTGAGTGACTGTGCTATGTGTATGTGGCGTGTAAGTCTGATAACCAGAAGAGGGCACTACTGTACTGAACACCATGACAACCAAGGTAAATACAGGTCTTTTAAAGGTCTGTCTTTCTTTGTGACACTCTAAAGGCTCGTGTCAGTGTTCCCCAAAGCATTGAAATCTACAGAGGGAGGTTTCAGTTACAGTGTTTCCCCGGTTAAGCGTTATAATACAGTGCTCAAAGTTCAAACTTCAAAGTCAAACTTGGGCAATATTTGCCACTGATCTTTCAAGCCAGCACAGCCAATGTTTACCGAACAATTTGTATCACATCCAACTCCAACTCTTCACCTGATTGTGATTTGGCCTAACTAATTATCTTCTTTAAAAATGTATACAGTTGAAGTCAGAAGTTTGCATACACTTAGGTTGAAGTCATTAAAACACATTTTTTAACCACTCCACAGATTTAATATTAGCAAACTATAGTTTTGGCAAGTCGTTTAGGACATCTACTTTGTGCATGACACAAGTACATTTTCCAACAATTGTTTACAGACAGATTGTTTCACTTTAATGTACTAAATCACAATTCCAGTGGGTCAAAAGTGTACTTACACTAATTTAACTGCGCCTTCAAGCAGCTTGGAAAATTCCAGAAAATTATGTCAAGCCTTTAGAGAATTAGCTTATGATAGGATGTGTACTGAATTGGAGGTGTACCTGTGGATGTATTTTAAGGCCTACCCTCAAACTCAGTGCCTCTTTGCTTGACATCATGGGAAAATCTAAAGAAATCAGCCAAGACCTCAGAAATATTCTGGACCTCCACAAGTCTGGTTCATACTTGGGAGCAATTTCCAAACGCCTGAAGGCACAATGTTCGTCTGTACAAACAATAGTACACAAGTATAAACACCATGGGACCAAGCAGCCATCATACCACTCAGGAAGGAGACACATTCTGTCTACTAGAGATGAACATAGTTTGGTGAGAAAAGTGCAAATAAATCCAAAAACAACAGCAAAGGACCTTGTGAAGACGCTGGAGGAAACAGGTAGACAAGTATCTATATCCACAGTAAAATTAGTCCTACATCGACATAACCTGAAAGGCTACTCAGCAAGGAAGAAGCCAATTCTCCAAAAACTGCCATAAAAAAGCCAGACTACAGTTTGCAAGTGCACATGGGGACAAAGATCTTACTTTTTGGAGAAATATCCTCTGGTCTGATGAAACAAAAGTTAACTTTTTGGGCATAATGACCATCGTTATGTTTGGAGGAAAAAGGGTGAGGCTTGCAAGCCGAAGAACACCATCACAACCGTGAAGCATGTGGGTGGCAGCATTATGTCGTGGGGGTGCTTTGCTGCAGGAGAGACTGGTGCACTTCACAAAATAGATGGCATCATGAGGAAGGAAAATTATGTGGATATATTGAAGCAACATCAAGACATCAGCCATGAAGTTAAAGCCTGGTCACAAATAGGTCTTCCAAATGGACAATGACCTCAAGCATACCCCTAAAGTTGTGGCAAAATGGCTTAAGGACAACAAAGTCAAGGTATTGGAGTGGCCATCACAAAGCCCTGACCTCAATCCGATAGAAAATTTGTGGGCAGAACTGAAAAAGCATGTGCAAGCAAGAAGAACTAACGTCTGTTAGCAACTGATAACACATCGCTGTCAATGTGAACACATCTTATTCTGCAACACTTTTATCTGGAGGTCAAAGTAGCACATGACACTTACATTGAGCAGCCCTGACTCAAGTCACGAGAACGGACATCAAGCTAAATTTGACTGCTGTTAAAACAAGAGAACAGAAGCTGAATTCTTCTCAGAGGGCACTCACCTGTCTGGGATGAGGCGTTTTGGGGTCTTCCAGGGGGCTGAACATCTTGGACCTCTGCTTGCTTAGATGCTGCTTCACAGCTATTTCCTTTATGTGCTGGTAGTTGTTTTCTTTGCCTGGCTTCTTCTGAGGAGGAGAACGTGTGCCATTGACCTCTCCTGAGGGATGGATATACAAGATTAGGAAAAATTAAGGATTTTATTTATTCCATGAGTTTGTGCAGGATGTTGAATTGGTATGAAAAAAAGAGGAATACACTGAATTACAGTTCAAAGAAATTCAACACAATAATTTAATTTGATTCCAATTTCGATAAGATGTTATTATATTCTGATTAATTTGGATATATTACAGCTATGATGTCCATTTTGCTTACATATTTTGCTTAAAATTATACCTTCTAACTTGGTACATTGAGAAAAGTAATTTTAAGCAGTTTAATTGCTATTCATTTAACGGTTATAATAATCAACACAACCAAAACTAAGGTAAACTTTAAAGTAAATGTAAAACATCAATCTTGGGATATTAGGAATTAATATTGGGATTGTTCAAATGAAGATCATATCATAATTAATTGGAAAATCTATATTTTTACCCAGCCCAAGAAAATGGTAATTTATTTTGACTAACTAGCAACTATGTCTTTCTATTTCCTGTCAAGGGTTTTTCTATTTTCCTGTTAAGTAGTGTACCACATTTTGTCCAACATGTTCTTCCTGTAACGAGCCTAGACATAGAGGTTATAAGAGTCCAAATGTAATGTAATGTAAATGATAATTAAAACTTTTTTAAACCATTTTGTAGGGACAGGATCAATCCGATACATAAATCGGTATCTGCTCCGATACTGACGATTTTAGACATATCGGATATTGGTCCAACAAGCCCGATCCAAATCCGATATGGTGCAAGTCATGTTCGTTATAGTGAAGCTCCAAAAATTATATAAAAGAACCATAAAAACACAATTAAAGCTGTTCATATGACTCATGCATTTTATTCAAAGCCACTTGAAGACGTGCGATAGTTCTGTGAATCACAAAAGGCCGTGTAAGTAAATATATAAAATGCCCATGCAGCACCAGTGCGGTAGTGAATGGACCTGCTCTGTGTTTACAAACACACACTCGCGGCTATTTTTAGCCTTCACGTGGTGCGCAACATTTGAGCGATACTCACGAACAACATCAAAAATGTAGATGCTCAATAGTTTGGCTCACTTATAATATGCATTTAGAACGGCAACGGATATGCATTTTCACCAGAATTTGAATAAGGAGCGAATTAAACTACTATGAACTTGTTTGTCTACAAACAGACACAAACAGGACTTCCTGAAGAGTTCAGAATGTCAAATATAATTGTCACAGGTTATAAAAGTTAAAGGTGCATGATTGAGAAATATTACTGTTGTATTTAAAAAAAGTCAATAATAAAAGTAATAATAATAATAATAATAATAATAATATATTATTATTATTTGTTTACAAGTTATAACAATATTTAAGTTGAATGGGTCCCAAATAAAATAACCGTGTGAATGAAAAGTGAACTAATATGAACAAAAAAATAGATCTGAATCCTTTAATATCCAGATACAAAAAAATATTTTCTACTGAACACTTAGACTGGAATTACTGTTCATTTTGCTGCTACACTACCTAGTAGACGCGTTAACAAAAAGGTTTTTCTTAAAAAGCTATATGTTTATATTTAAATAATGTGTAGTTAGAAGTTTGTGCTTCTTTACATATTAAAGAGCACACCCAATTAGTTCCACACAATAACGTAAAGATATTCTAAACTGATTATGCAAGAAACAACAACAATAGTATCGGATCGGTAGTGGCAGATACTGAGATTTCAGATATCGGCATCAGATCGGAAGAAAAAAATAAGTGGTCTCGGTGCATCCCTACCATTTTGATAGTGGTGCGAACCCTGTACTTGATTAAATTCAAATTGCAATTCCGCATCCTTTTTGCAACCTCAATTTAAATAAAAATTAAGGAAATGGCTTGTAAAAAGCATTTTCAATTCAATTATGAATGGCTTACACAAGAATTCTGAATAGTTGCACAAGAATTAGACAGTTCAAATGGAAATTCACAGGAATTTTGATTATTGCTCTCAGTTCAAAGACCACAACCAATCTGATTTTTTTTAAATGACAACAAACCCAGGATCAGTGTTCTGGCAGTGCCTCAAAGCTAGGCTGAGAGAAAGTTGAAAGCAGTGATTAATTACAGCTCTTGATTCAGATAGTCTGTGAAGAGATACGTGCCTTCTAAGTCAAAACATGCCTGGCAAATCAAGGTAAACTACAGAGACTTTTAACAGTCTTATTTAAGTAATTAAAAAGCATGGCAGAATCCATGATGGTTAATGTCAAAAGCAGTTATGAATATCAAAGATACTGTAAACAAAATTTATTCCAAAATGTAAGTTGTTGAAAAGGAGTTTGTATACATTAGCTAGTTGCGAGTCATGCTAAAGGTATAAATTAGAGGTAGACCGATATATATATATATATATATACATATTTTTTTTTTTTTTTATTGATCCATAGACATATTACAAAGAATAAACACAACAAATATACATTGAATCAACATTTAACCCCCACTATTAACCATTCCCAATCACCAACCCCACCCTGACCCCCAATGAACACCCCTGTGGTCACAAATAAAAATGCACAAAAAAAAATAAAAAATTATATATATAATTAAAACGAAACTCCTCTCACCACAGCCCATCCCCAAGAGTCCCCCAAAAACACTATGTACTTGCCCTATTTCCTGTAAAACAAATTCCAAAACCCCAACCTTCAGCTTGACACCCTTAAATCAGCCACCCTCCCCATCTCCACACACCACTCTGGAAATGAGGACGCTCCATCCGACTTCCATCCCCTTAAAACAATTTGCCTGCCAATCATAATGCTGGTAATAATGTGTTTATACCCCAAATTTATTATGAACCATCGTCTAAAATGCAGAGTTGAGGCAAAATTTTATTTGAGGGCCCAAAACGTCACACATAAAACTCTGAATCTTCAACCAAAATTCTTGGATCTTGACACCCCCCCAAAAAAATATGGCTTGTCTCTCCATCTTCTGATTGGCATTGCCAGCAGGTGGGTGTGTATATAAAGACCAAGCCTACACAATCTAGAGAGGGGTCCAATAGAATCTATGTAAAATCTTAAATTGCATATGGCACACCCTTGCATCTCTAGATGCAGATTTGCTTTTTTTTTTTTAATACTAGCCCACACTTCCTCCTCCAATACCAAGTTTAAATCTTTCTCTCATAATCTTGCATGGCGCCATGTGACTCCGATATATTGGTTTTACCTATTAATCAGTACCGATTGTTGCTTTTTGGAACTATCGTTATCGGCAAAAACTATGCTGATAGCTGCCTATATTTATTTTTGAGTAAAATTGAGTAAATTATCAGCACATCTTAATTTCTGGGTTAACTATCCCTTTAAGAAAACCTGCAGTCCCTTAGAGAGTCTGTAAATGAGCGCATATTATCGAGAGAGGACTCGAATAGCTTATTTACCTCATCTTTGCTATTTGTGATAAGAATTAAATGTTAATATTTTGTTGTTTTTGATAAACAATTGACTGTAAAGAACAAAGGATTTTAAGAGACATAATTCAATGACAAATGGACTGTGTGGATTTCGGCTTTGGACACACATTACAGAGAATGAGTCAAACCAAACTTTAACTCTCAAGATGGTGTGAAAGAATGCTGAACTTATTTGCCAATATACATTTACCAGACAGTGGCTAATCATAGACCTTTTTAGGCACATAGGTGAAAATTGGTTCTCATATGCAAGTGATTTACTCCACTTGTAGAAAGTTGTGCATAAAGTAAAAGATCTATTTTGGAATTTAAGAATCAATATCGAGATTGTTCATCTATCAAATGAAGATTGCGATCCATCGGAAAATCTAGATTTATACCTAGTCCTGAATCTGTCTTCAGAAGACATAGGATAGCTGAGGAACAGAAATAAAAGTAAATCATTGTTCACTCATTATCTTTCCCTCCGCTGAAGCACTGCATTGCCATTTTGCATATATTGACTGCCTTCAGAAGACTTGCCAGTAGTCATATGTACTACTTTTTGGCTTTTAAAGTGTTTTCATCCACTTTGTACCACCTCGTCAATTTCGAAAAAAGTTGAGTGAAGATCTCCTTTTCTATTTCAAAGCAAAAATAACAGCAAATGGGTTTGGAACGACATGAGGGTGAGTGAATGATGAGACTTTAATTTTGGTACTGAACCATTCCTTTAAGTAAAATCATCCAGTCCCCTTGAATTGCAGGAAGTATCAAAGCACGAACCTCTACGCATCTGTTCTGGAATGTACCAGCAGATATGTAATTTGTCTTCATGGGGCACATTAGTTACATGTCCCTTTTGGTAATGTCACTTTCACAGAGCGGGTCACTTGGAATCTAGATGCCCCTTTGAAACCCTTGATCATGTTAAGGTCAGTGATCTCACCACTGTCTGTTCTGTGTCTGGCCCACCAATACTAAAAAGCACAGCTCTGAGAACAGAACCCTCAGGCCACATGCCCAGACCCGGTTCTCAATTGAATGATGTCAGAGTTGGGTGAGCAGGGTAGGCCAGGGATCTGAAACAGGGGGGTTATGATTGCTCTGAGCATTGTCCAGCCTTGAATAATGGGGTTTAACATTTCAAGTCCAATTTTGAAGAGCGGACCTAAGAATAGTGTCTGAAATGGCGGCCAACTTTGCCAGAGTTTGCCTTATTGAAAAAATTACTGGCGGGTGTGCTTCACAGCAGACACCTGCCATTACGTATCCACACAAGCATCCCTGTTCCACACTCTCATCTCTGGGCCTACAACAGCAACACTTCCCACTCACAGTTCCTCTCGCTTTCCAAAGGCTTAGTGTGTGGGCTGTGTGGTTGGGGAGTAGAGAGGAACTCTTTTCAGGGCTTGAGTCGGTTTCTGTGTTGCTTCTCTCGGGTAAGCATGACATGCTGTTAAAAAGTCAAGTTTCACTTTTAAAGCCATATACTACGGGTAGCCTTTTTAGGCATCAAAAAAATCCAAACAGTAGGAAAGGTATCCAAGATAGACATTTCTGGCCAAATTACAATGCATGTATCCTTCACGGTAATTACTTGAAGCTGAAGTGAAGTGATTTTTTCAAATGTTAAAATATGCTCTGCTATACCAGTTTAATATGTAGAGACAACTATAAGCAAGTAATTCGTAGGTTGACCTTCACAAAAACTGTAAACACCCGACACAACACTGGCTCAACCAATGGGGTGGGAGGTATCTGGGAAGTAGTTTGAAAACAATCTTTATTTTTCCAATTGTATTTGTTAGTGCTAGAGCTGCAGAAATTAGCTTTAATGCATTGTGACAAGCTCAGTGAAATAATCCATCCAAGATGGCGGATGACGCAAGATAAATGTTGCTGCCTATGTAAAGTGTTCCAAACTGGTCACTTATGTGGTTCCAATTCTGTTAGGATGCATCCGTATGGGCTATTCAGACCAAATGAGTTCTTGCACTAAAAAAAGTCTAAAAGCAGCACTATAAATATAACAAAAATCAGGTGTCTCAATATGTGTTTTTAAAAGATTCAGTTCTTTTTAACTTGACACTGCATCTTAAAAACACAAAACACTTTTGTTGTTGTGGAACACTAACCCTAAAAGCTAGCTGCTTTTGTACACAGCTCTGTTCTGTTTACATGGTATTAATGTATTACACATTCTTGAAGTGCACGTGATGCTTATCATACATTTTTTCAGAGTGGTTTCTTTGCACAATCCACAATTCCATTTCGTAACAGATTACAGATGTGCTCTGAGTTAGGTTCTGTTTGCACACTCTTGAGAGTTGCTGTGCGCACACAGGGACCTGGTGCTCAGGCTCTTCAGCTGTCTAGGGCTTCGGGTCAACTGAGAAAAGAGAAAGCTCTGCCTGGTTCAGAGCATCTCTTTTCTCAGCATGTCTGTGCTGAACTGCCTGAAGTCATTCAGGATGAGGACAGCGGTTCCACTGAAACACTTTCAGAGGCTCCTGGGGCATATGGCTTCCATGTCGGCCGTCACGCCGCTCCGGTTAATACAGATGAGACCGCTTCAGCACTGACTTAAGTCCCGAGATGGGCATGGTGCCGCGGCACACATCACGTAGCCATCAAGCCGCTCTGCTGCCACTTATTCAGTCCTTGGACAGGCTTCATGTTTTTGCGAGCAGGAGTTCCCATACAGCAGGTGTCCAGATGCGTCGTGGTCACCACAGTTACCTCAAAATTCGTTTTCTGTCAGGGACATTAGCATGGAGTTCGGTCTGGCAGATTCTCACATGATCATGTGATCCCGGCCGGGCTATGTGCCCAAGGTTCCCACGACTCCCTTCAGTGATCAGGTGGTGAGCCTGCAAGCGCTGCCCCGGTAGGAGGCAGACCCAACCCCATCGTTGCTGTGTACGGTGCGTACTTTGCACACCTACTTGGATCACACCCAGAGCTTTAGATGGTCTGAGCAGCTCTTTATCTGCTTTGGCGTGCAGCGGAAAGGAAAGGAAACGTTGCCTCCAAACAGAGATTAGATCGTGGATGCCATCACTCTGGCATACCTGGACCATGCCCGCCCCTTTGGGAATATGAGCTTACCACCGCTCCCCTTCCATGAGCGGCTGGTGAGCCCAAGTGTCGTACTTCCACATGATGACCTCCCCTTTTGGGCAGGATGTGTTCTCCACAAGGTCTTTTCCCCCCCTCAAAAGAATAGTAACTGAAAAGAACACTTTCCCTGATGCGTATAATAATAGATTTAGATGGCCCAAGCCGGATCTAATACTCTGTGGAGAGAAAACATTGAGAGAGAAAAGGCAGCAACTTGCGCGGCCTGCTCCCATGCTAGTTACATCGCCTCCCCCCTCAGGGATGTGGTGAACTACATGTCTTTTTGGGGCATTGGGGGGAGGCAACCAAGTAGCCAAGACTTTTTTCAGCCAAAATAAATGCTTGATGGTTTAGAACTCACTGGACTGCTTAGAAATGCCCTGTGCAATTTAAAATTTCATTACAGAAATAGATTACTTTATAATAATAATAAAACTATATTCTATATTGTGTTCCAAAAAACAATTATGAAAAGTGGGCTGAGACCCTGGCTGTTAAAAAGGTTATTTTTAAGAGTACTCAACTGTGAACCCTTATAGAGTCTTTTCATTGGCAGTATAGAGCATTTTTTTTGTTTGTTTTATAAATTCCAGTTACAATATTTTTCAAAAATAAATCGCAATATGACTTCTTGTCCAATCTGTGCCGCCCTAATTTATGCATACTTATCTAATGAGCTGACATGATTAATCAAAATCCTGAGGTATAAATGCGGGATTATAATTGGCTACTGTGATCATATGTTTGGAAAATACAGTTTACAAATATTTACAAAAATACACTGCAATTATATTTGCGATACACACAGCTCGTCACGCAATGAAGCTCTTGTAACAAGGAAGCTCTTGTCAGTTTGTGGACAAACTGAGGTCTGTCTGGTTTCCCTATTGAAAAGTCCTACGTTGCTGGTCACCTGCTGTGATTTGTATATTGGTGTCCCTACCTGGCATCTAAACTAGCTTAAAAGCTAGACCTCCCCTTGATCAAGAAAGACAATGTTGATTGACTAACATTTATTAAAGGTGTAAAACGCTAGCTATAAAGGCTATCCTTTTCCACCACCTAGACAAACATCAAACCAGCTTGGACCAGCATGGAAATTCATTAAGCAGTGTTACTCAAATACACCTCTCTCAGGACCAGTGCATGCTGGGAAACCAACGCAAAGACACTGACATTGACTGAAACCTTTCCACAGTTTACCCTTCTGGTTAAACGTTTACAGAAAATGCTCTTTCAACACTCACGACTATGAAGAGGGAGTTAAACAGGCATGCTGTTTTACCAAATATGCTGCAGTGAGTACCCTGGCGTGTAGAATGTGTCAGTTTAAAAAGTAATGCAAGAAAAATATCAACAACTGCAATGCCAGAGAAGCCGGCTTGTATATGGCACTTTTTCTCTGTTACATAACCATGTGGCCTTTTGTGAAGGTCGTAGCTTCAAAGAATATACCACGGAAGCACAAAATAACACCATAGAATGTAATTTATTTTCCTTTCTTTGGGGAACTACACGACTCACAGGAAAACCATGCCACTGTCCAACAAAACAGGACCAGGTGCAAGAGAGTTTATGAATGTTAACTGTTGGTTTTGGTGTGTGCCGAATAGCTTCCCTTAGAGGTTTCGACATCCACTTTCATACAGAGTGCCTTTGGTCTGGCACACAAGTATGATCACTGCCGAGTTACAACAGTTTAGAGTTTAGAAACCATATAGAAGCACAGATAGGCCAAAGATGGCCCTCTAAATTACCTATGATTTGATTGTGGATATGATCTCAGGAAAAATATTTGTTACTTTCCATTTCCATATAATTATGTTGTATGTGCTGTGGTAAATAAACCTCTATCGTTTCAAATGCCTAACTTCCCTTTGCTAAAGGTACAATGGCCTCTGGCTTCTCAGAGTGTAACAAGGGTTTGTCTAGGCCAGAAAACAAAGCTCCAAGCTGTAGGAACCTAGCTAGGACATAAGCAGTGTTACATGCTTTTCTAATGTTTCAAAGTATAAAAAAAGATGATGCAAAATTCTTGCACCTCATCTTGTATTATTTGATGATAAAGCATTTATGCTTTCAAACAATCTGAACTACCGGTCCTGAACCTCTTTGTAATATAAAATGGATCATTCCAGCACTTTTCTCTCGCTTTCTCTTCTAGTCTATTTCAGTCTTTTACCTTGTCTGTACTTGCATATGCAAAGACTAAATAGCAATGTTATACAGTCATAAATCAGAGGACTACTGAGAGACCTGTAATGATTCAGCTGAACCAACAGTATAGGCTGACAAATGAGATTTTGTCTTTGCATCCATTTAAGATTAAATGTGTGTGCTTCTGCTCATAATTTAATTTCTCCAAAAAGTTGAGAATTTCCTATAGCAAGTTATTGAAACAATGGCTCATTGTATACATTCCCTAATGGATTTTAGATCTAAAGGCTGTCAAATTAAAGATCGAAATTCAAATATTCATTGAGTTAAAGATATAAATATATAATATAAAATTAAAATGCTAAAATAAGCATTAGAATTTCAAATGTGTGCCAAGCAGTGACGCCATTCAGACCAACCGAATGCTTGGGATAAAACGGAGGCAGTGCAATGAATAAGAGCGCAGTTGTCTTGAGAAGCATTTTATAGGTTGAAAACCCTTTTAAAATGCAGCGCTACTGCACCAACGCTAAAAAAAAAAAAAAAAAAAAACAGCAAGATGCGGGGCAACAGTCAAAGAAGTTTTTCTGGTGCATGCTTGCATAGAAAATCATGTATTCAGAATGAACAAGTGGTGGAGGTCTTTGGAGGTTGTGTCTTGACTATGTCTTGCTCTCTTATTAGCATGCATTCAGAGTGAACAGCCCCTTAGGTGGAGGCCTTTCGAAGTTGTGCCTTGAATGTGTCTTGGATACCAAGCATCTCACTGCATAAACATTGGTTACATACATACAACTGTTTTTAATGAAAAACACTGTGGTACCACCAGTATTATGAAGCTTGTGTCCGTGGAAGTACTTTCACACCTGTATGAACAAATGTGCAACACTAATTTAACATGTAACCATCTATGAAGCATTTCTTTTCTCATTTTACTTTTTTACTTAAGATTTGAAAATATGAACAAGCTAAATCTTTTACGCACTTATGTTAAAAGTCATGTTCTTTGCAATAAACAAAAGCTATAACACGGTACTCCTTGGTATATATTGATCCATAGCCCCTATTGTAAATGTAGGAGGCAATGTCGATTTAAGAATCTGATGTCTTGTAGCTTTTTTTCCCTACCTGAAATAATGTCTTTAAAATTTAAATACAATTACTACGCGTATAATATATATAACTGGTCTGTCCTCGGTATATAATCCAAATTTTGGTAATATTTCAGTGAAAAATTTAAATTTTGTTTCTCAGCTATGTTGACAGCAATATATCTTATTGCATGCTTAGAATAAAGAGCCGTTTACACATACAGCAATCTGCAATGACCAAATGTCCAGAAGTCATTCATTTTCAGAGATGTTGCAATTTGAGATAAGAAGTTCCACAGTGACAACTACCAGTGGAAGTGCTGACAGTGAAGCTCATGGAATCCACAATATAGTAGCTATGCCTACTAAGGGGCCATTCAGATAAAACCGAAAACATCTAGATGCAGTGCAGTGAAAAAAATAGAAAATAGGCATTTTAAGACAGTGCCTAAAAACGCATTGCTCCTGCGCAAGATGCTGAAAAAAGAAAACGAGATACAGTCCAGTGTAGGTTTTCATAAAAAGATGCAAATCACATTTGGTGTAAATGACCCCATACAGTACAGCTACTTGGCAACCTCCCGCAATTTAACCGCTGTCAGTTTGAATGCCCGTTAGGGCTTTAGTATTCCTCAATAGCACAAAATATGATATTTTGTTAGTATCAGATA